>NIVC01000056.1:7500-112500 GCA_002269645.1 Macrostomum lignano
ACCAACAGTTAAGACGGCCTGGTTGAAGACGAGATTCTCCTGGCGGTTTTCCTGGCCCTCCAGATGTACAGCAATGTACTCGGCGCTGTTTTGAATGATCTTGGCGCTGGTGCCCTGCCCGTCACCGCTGGAGAAGGCGCTGGCAACGCCCACTCGCTTCAGGAATGCGTCGTGCGTGATGGCATTACGATTAGCGGTGTCGTAGTAAGCCCAAAGCTTCTTAAACTCTTCTTGGTCCATCGTAACGTTTAGCCGCACCAGGAGTTCCTTGAACTCCCGCTTGGTGATGTAGCCGCGGCCAAGATAGTCGATATGGCAGAAGGCTCTTGCGATGTCCTTGTAGTTCTGGTGTACCTTTTCGGCCATCAGCTGGTGCACCTCGGCGGCTGTTTTTGGCTTTATGTCGCCCAGTTCGTTGTATCGATGATTCGATACAAGCCACTTGTGGCCGGTTGCCAGGTCATCCTTCTCCTGGAATTTGCCGAGGAAGTCCCGGTAGCTCAGCTTGCAGTCATCATCAATGCCCAGCTTGTTGCAGAGCTTGTTAAACTCTGCATCGTTGGTGAGGCACATCAGCTGGTCCAGCAGTCGTCTGAAGTCCTGCTTAGTTAGGTAGCCCCGACCGTCTGAGTCCATCTTGTGGAAGGCCTCTCGCAGAGTGGTGAAGTTCTCCCTGATCTTAGACCGCAGCTTATTCTCCACAGCCGGCGCCGACATGCCGAACTCGTCGCCTCGCACAGGATTGTACTTGTGATTCTGCATGGGCAGGTAGGACGGATTCAGTTCAGAGTCTCGGCCCTCGAAATGCTTCACGAATCGCATGTAATCGAGGCCCTCGCGACCAAACTCTAGCTCCCGGGTGAGCTGCGAGAAGTTCTCGTCGCTCAAGAAGATGCCATGAGATTCGAGGAACAAGCGGAACTTGGCCTTGGATACAAAGCCCTTGCGCGCGTCGTCCATCTGTAGAAACGCATCCCGGATGTGCTGTCGTGTCTGTGAGCTGCGGTCTCGCAGGCGCACAATGATCTCCTCCAGGCTCATCATGTTGGTGCGCAAGGAGGCGTGGGTCTCAATGTCCGCCATGGCCTTTTCGTGCTGGCTCTGGCGCATCTGCAGTCTGGCTTCGTTGCCGCTGGCGATCTGCGCGGAGACGCCCTCCACGTCGCCGGGATAGACGTCAATTTGCATGACGGCCAGGAACTCGAGGTAGTTCACTTTGCCTGAAAAAATGAATTTTCATATATAAAATACTAAATCAATGCAAATTTTAATCAAGGTAAAAGCCTCACCATCTGCGGTCTTATGGCTGAGCCGCTTCAGTAGGCTGTCGTAATGCTCGTCTGACAGTGGAATGGCAATCTTGTCCAGCACTTTCTTGAGATTGGTCGGGTTGATGTAGCCCGTGCCAGTGGAATCGTAGTGCTTCAAAGCCGCCGTGAAACTCTTCCAGCGCAGCACAATCTTCTGATGCAGCAGGTCTTCAACCGTCTTCCAGGCTAAGATCGGCGGCTTGGTGTCTTTGTTGTACTTGTGCGTGCTGACCAGCCACTTGTGACCGTCCGCAGATTCCTTCTCCTCGAAGATGTCGAGGAACTTCTGGTAGGTGATAAATCCTGTATGCTCGGGATCCAGCTGCACCATGATCTCCTTTATTTGCACCTCCGACAGCTCAAACTTGAAGCCCTGAACCAGCCGCCTAAAGTCAGCGATGGTGATCTTGCCTTTTCTGTTGATGTCAATCTGTAGAAAAGCATTCCGTAGCGAGGAGTAGGCAGACAGAATGTGGTTGTACAGCAGCTGAATGAGATCTTGCACACTCGCTTCCACATGAGAGCCTCGAACGACATTGGCCTTGTGGCTGGGCCGGATAGGCAGAGTCTGTCCATTGCTCAGACTTTGTGGGTCCACGAACTTCTGCAGAAATCCGTACCACTGAATGTCGTGACTCGCCTTCACACTGAATCTCTCCATGAGTTTAGAAAACTCCTGGTCAGACACTGCGATCACGAACTCGTCCAGAATTGCTTTGAAGTTTTTAATTGGCATCAGGCCGCTGTGCTTGGAGTCCACAACTAGACAGGCCTTCTTGAGTAAGCCATGCTGTTCCTTCAGGCGCCTTCGGTACTCCACTTCTAGTTGGTCCATATTCATTCCACTGGAGCCCAGTTGCAGCTTTTTCCTCTCCGTTCGCTGCCCAACATTCTTGCTACCTGCGTTTGGCACAGCCACGCCCAGGCGTCCAAGAAAGTCCATGTAATCGATGAGGCCCATCTTGGAGTAGTCAATGCTGTTCCAAAGCTTTTCGAACTGGACGTTGGACATTGGGAAGCAATATTGCTCCAGAATTTTTCTCAACTCGTGAAACTGAATTTTCCTGTCCCTGTTGTAGTCAAAAAGACGGAAGCCGCGAAGAACAGAAGATAAGTTGCTTTCAATGGCATTCTTTAGCAACTTTTCAATTTCTCCGGCATTCAGGTTTGGATCGATGGGCTTCTTTCCGTTGAGACCTGTGGCATCAGCTTGTTTCCTTTTCTCACCTTCAGCTTCTTTTGATGCTCCCTGACCAAGATCTTTGTAAAATTTAAGAAACGTCATGTATTGTACACTTCCATTTCTATTCACTGTAGCATTCTTCAGAACTTTTCCAAAGTCAGCAGTGTTGATTGCCGTTATATTAATCTCAATAATTCGTCGCAGCTCACCTTTAGTCACACTGCCATTATTTTCAATATCATATACTTTGAATGCAGACAGAAGCTCGTCGAAGTTCTCCTTTACATGCTTTGAAATTGCGATGTCAACTGCACTTGCTTGGGGTGTTCGACTTGTCGATGCAACTGGCATGATACTTCCGTTTCTGCCCTGAGCAGCAAAGTTTGTTTGACTCACCCCTGAAACACTGAGCATATTATTGCAGCATGTATCCTATAAACTGCATGTAGCACGTCGGAAAATTAAACGAAATTAAAATATTTAAAGATCACTAGTTACATCAACTTCAAAACAGATTTTAGACTTAGCAACATAAGAAAACATAAAAACAACTTAAACTTGGTTTATTTGTAATAAAAGCTGTAGTTTATTAAATTTGTGTAAGCAATTAGAGAATTTTGTTTCACTGATCTAGTTCTTTAGAATTAGTGGCAGAAATTTAAAATTAATTTTCTTCTCGTTTTTTATTATTACTAATTAACTTGATCTGAACGTTTTTTCGCATTTGTGTTTCTAATTTGACATTTTTCTCCATTCCTACTTCATTTCGCGGCAGTTTTTTGAAGCAAGTGTGCTTGTCAGCTTCTGAAGTGTGCTTCTTCTATTTGTATCTTGTACACTTTTGATTTTTTGGAAGTCTTAAGTCAAAATTTACTATATTTTAATCCCAGATTAAACTACTTTATTTTAGTATAACTGTCGAAGTGAGTTCTGTGATAATAGCCCTAGTATGAATAGGCCTAGGCCTTACCCCTTGTATCGTATGCTTGACTGACAATATTGGCATAACATCGGTTTGTTGCTCTATTTTTTTCTCTGAATTATTCAGGCATTAATATTTTTGGTATTCTAAATTATTTTTTGGCATTTCCAAATTTGCAATATAGCAATCTGCTTTACTTTCTTGCTTCAAACTATTAAGGCCTACGCTGCCATTTTTGGACTGATAGTTTAAATACTCTGGAAAGTAATTTTCAGCAGGAAACCAAAGTTATGCCACAATATTCTGTTAATTTTTTATAGGGCCTATTTTAAATTTTGCAATGCCATTTATATTTTTAGTATTTATTTATTTTAGTATATCTAATTTAGTATTTTAATCAATAATATACAAGCTTATATTTGCATACTAAACTCATGTGCTTTCAATTAGGATAGGCCTAATACCAATGCAATGGTTTGGGTCTTAACTAGGCCCTAATTTCTTGGCAATGGTTTTGATCATTTATTTTAAATGAATTTATTTTTGTCGCCTAGGCCTATGGCCCTTCTTTGCCTTGGCTTTTGAGAAAAATAATTGAAAAAATAAGTTAGGTGAATTATTTTCTTTTTATTTAACTCTTAAATATAATTTGTAAGATTTTTAAATTTTACAAGATAAATATATGCTAAGGGGCATTTCCGCCAAATAGGGACACAAATTGTGTCCGAGTGTGCAAAGAAGAAGAAAAATGTTGAAAACAGGAAATCTAACTAGAATTTGTTATTAAATTTCTTTTTTTATCTTGTAGAAGCACAAGAAATTTTCTGGTAACAATAAAAGTTGCCGATAAAAGTTATACTGATCTAAGAAGACGATTAATACCGTAGGAGAATAAAATTTTATATTGAGGCGTAATTGCTTGCTTATAATTAACTTTCTTTCAGTCAATAATTTTTTAATTGTTTCTTAATGCTTTTAATCAACTTTTTAATTCAGATTTTGTTATTTTTGCGCATAAGTTCATACAATATTTTTTAACTTTGTCAAAATGTTTTTTTCTGCGCGATATACCGAACGTAAATCTCTAATTTTACTTTTCAGTAACTAGCCGATCACCGTAATTATTCAGAAGTTCCAGTGCAACTTTGCAAGCAGCAAGAAATGCATATGCTTCTACAATCTAGAGAAAGTTTTTCTGAAGCAATATTACAAATAAATGTGGGGAAAATTGATTTAATACTATGTAAATTACTATCTACATACTATAGTGCAAAATGTAAATTACATTTTTATTGATAAATAAACAAGAAATTAATGTGAAACTGTTTTATTTTCCAGCTTTTATACCTAATGATAGTCTTGTAAGACTGATTTTGAGAAAAAAACTAGCAAAAATAAAATAAAGGGTACAACATGAAAATACATCTCGTGTAAGTAGTGTGCTTACTACATTTAAATGTTAATATTTAAGGTATTTTGACAGATTACAGTTCAGCAGACCACTTTTTGTGAAGCTCTGTATGTCGGCAATCCATAAATATATTGTTTTCAGCTGATAAAAAGCACTAAAAAAATTATTGGGTACAACATGAGTACAATCTTGTGGTTAAGATGTCACATCGAAAAAAAATCAATGTCTTAGAAAAATGTATTAAGCAAATTCTATTGCTAAAAAATATACTGATACATCATCGCAAAGATGTTTTCCTTCATTTAAGCTAAAAAACGTGAAGATTGAAAGCCTTATGAGTAAATGAGAGGGTACAACATGAGTACAAATGATGCAAAAACTTACCGTTTATACTTTTTGGTATAGCAAGAAAACTGATAAAAATCAATGACTTCTTGCAGGTTTTGTGACGAAAAGGAATGATTTTAACAAAGTTTAATGTGTTTTTTTCATGAAACAAAGAGAATTACTATAAAGAATGTTTTCTTCGCTCTTTTATTCAATGTTGAAGTTAAAAATTGTGTGTTTGGACATCCAAAAAAGTGGCGTCTACGTAAGTTTAAAATGGTTTTTCAACATTAATTTTGCCGATTAACAATCTTCAAATAGCTTTAAATTGAGCAAAAGTGGTTGTATTTTTCAGTTTAAGTCCTTGTTTGACTTCAATTAGCTGGCTTAAGCTACAATTCATCATTTTCTGTTTGTTGAAGTGTAATTTTCCGATAGTGCCTAATTGGCGGAAATGCCCTAAGATTCCTAATAATAAAAGGCAAAATAAATAAAGGCTACTCAATAAGTTTCTAAGAAAAACTATTTTAATATATCATACTAGCATAAAATTTTATCAGTAGTCAAATATAGATCTTAACATTTCTCAAAATATCTATCATTGCAATCCTAGCACTTTTTCATCTTGTCAAACTATGCAAAAAACATGCCAACATGCCCCCAAATGGTCTCTATTGATCTTTGCTAGTTTTTCTTCTATTATATTTAGTAGTTTTTCCTAGGATTAAAATTTTTCTCTTTTAAGTTCTATTTGATTTTTGAAAATAGAAAAAAATTCCAATGTTAAATCAGGTGAATATGGCAGATACAGCAGTAGTATCAGGTTTGTTGCTGACAAAAACTTTGACATCACTTGGGCCTTATGTGCCAATGCATTGTTATAGTCCAGGATAAAAGCAAAACTAAAATTTGGAATTAGGGATTCAATATAGACAATTTAACAATGGCATAATGGCAAAAAATGTTTATGCCATTTTTAATTTTGTTATGTCATGGGATGCCTATGATAAAAAAACCTAGTGTAGCACTCTGCTATCATTGTGGCACTCTTATCTAGTATCACAGGTGGTAGAATCCTACAAAAATGAAATAAAACTGTGATTATCACTTTTCTAATGTTGTATTGTTGCAAATTTCACTGGTACTTCTTTACTATTAGCAACCTATTAATGGCTCTGAGCTTTAGTTTTTAGATTATAAAAGTAGATCTAGGTTTTGCTAGATACTAGCAGAGAGGCTCTTGCATTGAACTAATGCAACATAGACTGGTAGAAACTGACTCGGGTTACATTGTGTTAGTCAGTTAGCTGATAGCATATCTCTCTTGCATACAGCTTGCATATGCCAAGTGGATTATGTAGAATGGAATTTATAGTGCCATCTAACATCCTATATTCTACATACATGCGCAACCTCCAAAATTCGGTTGGCCGTGCAACTTAGTTTTAACAAAAATGCGACAGTTTTTGGCCAAAAATGCGACTTACATGTAAAAAAAGTCCTAAATCAAAATTAATGCAACTTTGGGTAAACAGCAGGAGTTACTATGACTATCTTATAAGGGCTAAATGCCTCGTCATCTAATTAGTACTACATCTGTATTCTTTGGGGTGGGCATTTTTGCGACTTACCCCTGGTCCACCACAATTTACGGTGGCCAGATTGGCCAGGTCGGCCAGCAGTTGCGCATGTATGTATATTCTATACAAGCTTATGGTCATATATATCTTTGTCAAGCAGAGGCCTCATAGCAGCCATAGTTGTAGGCCTAATAGCCAAAATTAGACATATTTTATGCAGACCAGTTTGAAAAAAAAACTCTTATATATTTGTACCCAATACTATAGCTTGGGGCTTCACTTTACTTCACTGTTTAAAGCATTAGCAAGTGCTATTTTAGAGAATTTCTTAGGCAGAAAAGCAGTAATAATATGGCTCTTTTGTTACACTGGGTCAGACTTAGGGATGGGTCCTAGTTCTCATCAATCTGGAATCTCTTGTAAGTGAACATGGCAATGTAGCAAGCTGAAATTCTAGGCATAATGTCTCAATATATTTCTCCATCAGGTCCTAAAAATTCTTCTAAAATGCCTAGAACTATGTTTTTTTCTAGTAACTTATTGAATAACCCTTATATACATGAATAGATAATAGAAAAACTATTGCCATTGCATTTATTATCATTACAAGTCATGGAATTTTTTATTCAATAAATCAGTTATAGATAGGCTATAGGAAAAAAAATTAGATATTGCTACAGATATAGATATAGGAAAATTTTTGTTTTGATCACAGATACTAGAGTAACTAGATGGGCCACTCAGAACATTTGTATAAACTACTTCTAGTTCAGTAGTAAGTTAAACAGAAGCATTTTAATGTATTTTTTAAACTTATGGCGTATTTATTTGAATCCTTACCTTGTATCCCCCAGCTTAAACTCCCCAACCATGCCTTTCTGTACTACCCTTGCCTGAATACATGTTTTGCCTTTCTCAGAATTCAACTGTAAAGCTGCCATGTACATTTCAGTAGACTAGCTAATGTACATTATTGCTGAACCAATTAGCAAGTTTTTTACACTTACAAGCTTGAGCATCTAAACTTATCAAAGTCATTTCAGCTGCCTTTATTTTTATACTTCTTTGTTGCTACTAAACTAAAAATAAAAAGCTTTTTTACTAAGTATATAAGTCTGAGTGGCCCATTAGTTATTTTAGTATCTATGTTTAGGATAGAACTTTAAATAAGATAATAGTAATTTAATTATGCCCTTGAAACCAAAATGTTTATTTTATTGGATTTTTAGAAAACTTAAACATTAGTTACAATTAAAACTTAGATATCTTACAATTCATGCTTGGGTGCAACCTAGAGATTCATGCGGCTGTTTCTATTGGCAACACACACACATGTAAGTTGCTATTGGATAGAATAGTAGTCACATGGCTCTCAGCCAATAGCGACTTACATGTGTGTGTTGCCAATAGAAACAGCCACGTGAATCTCTAGGTTGCGCCCAAGCATGAATCTTAAGGTATCTCTAACTTTGGATTTAGGAGGTATGGCCACTATAAAGTTATATAAAATCATACAAAGTTAGGATGCTAAATATAACTTATGCTATGTATTAGTAATCTGTAAGCAGTAGAAAAAAAGAAAAGAATGAAAGCAGAAATCTGCTTTTCATTCTAATAGCCAAATAAATATGGTAATTGTTATATGGAGTTCAAAGGTTTTTTCACTAAAATGGCCATTTAAATTAGCCTTTTGTGTTTTAAACTTTTTTGTATTTTGCAACCTTTAGATTCATTTTGATTGATATACCGTAATCATTTGGGAATTTGAGTTTTTTTGCTATTGTGAATTGAAATAAAAGTTAAACAAATATAATGAGAGAAAAAATGAATGACAATGTATTTATTTTGTTTATATTTCTACAGTTATATTATTGTAAATTAGATTTTGCTCAATATATAATCTATTTATTACTATCTTCAGTTGGGACAGACTTGTGAAAATCTTTATTGATGCCAGTCTAATTTTTGTTTAAATGGAAAATTGAGTGCATAATTTTTCAAAAATTAGTCAATTGCTTATCATGCATGCTCTGTCTGGTCCATCTGCAACGCGTCTTCTTCAATCGCAAATTCTTCTGCTTGCAGAAGAACCGATTCCAACTGTTTTCTTGCTTATCTTCCTCCACTCGAAACTGTTTTGCTTCTCAGTCTCGCTAATCCGCACTGGATAACTCTGTCACCATGGCCGAGAACGGGGCAGCCACGCGCCGCCGGGTCAAGCTGTACATGCTCAACGAGGAGCGCCAGTGGGATGACAAAGGCACCGGCCACGTGAGCTCCGTGTTCGTCGAGTCCCTGAACGGCATCGCCCTGCTGGTGGTGTCCGAGGCGGACGGCTCCACCCTGCTGGAGTCGCGAATCCAGCCGGACACGGCCTACCAGAAGCAGCAGGAGACGCTCATAGTCTGGTCGGAGGCCGAGTCCATGGACCTGGCCTTGAGCTTCCAAGAGAAGGACGGCTGCGACGAGATCTGGGGCAAGATCTGCTCAGTGCAGGGCAAGGACCCGTCCGTGGAGATCACCCAAGACGTGGTTGACGAGGACAACCCGGAGGAGGGCGACGACACTGAGAGCGAGACCGGGTCCGCCTGCGGCCAGCCGCCAGCCACTGACAGCCTTGTGCTGCCGCCCTGCGAGCTGTCCTGGCTTGGTGACCTGGTGAAGGTGGTCACCTCGCCCTCTGTGCTGTCCATTGTTGGCAAGCGTGAGCGCCTGGTCGGATCGCTGCTCAGGCAGGGCTACCTGCGGCGTGTCTGCACAGATCTGTTTAGACAGGTGAGGGATCGGTGCATGTAGTTGCTTTGGGATGGGCTTTGAATAGAGGCATAATTCGAGGTCAGGATGCGCTTTCTAGGATCGCTGTATTGGTTATGACTGGCTTTGGGATCTATATAGTCAATCAAGAGTGGCTATCTGATGGTTAAATGCCCGTCTTAGGGGATTTCTGAACGATAAATGCCCCGTTTTTTCGGGATCTCTGAATGTTAATGTTGTTTTTTGGGATTTCTGAAGGTTAAATATCGTCTTGGGCACTTCTGAAGGTTAAATATCGTCTTAGGCACTTCTGAAGGTTAAATATCGTCTTGGGCACTTCTGAAGGTTAAATATCGTCTTAGGCACTTCTAAAGGTTAAATATCGTCTTAGAGACTTCTGAAGGTTAAATATCGTCTTAGGGACTTCTGAAGGTTAAATATCGTCTTAGGGACTTCTGAACGTTAAATAACGTCTTAGGGACTTCTTAAGGTTAAATATCGTCTTAGGCACTTCTGAAGGTTAAATATCGTCTTAGGGACTTCTGAAGGTTAAATATCGTCTTAGGGACTTCTGAAGGTTAAATATCGTCTTGGGCACTTCTGAAGGTTAAATATCGTCTTAGAGGATTTCTGAAGGTTAAATATCGTCTTAGGGGATTTCTGAAGGTTAAATATCGTCTTAGGGGATTTCTGAAGGTTAAATATCGTCTTAGGGGATTTCTGAAGGTTAAATATCGTCTTAGGGGATTTCTGAAGGTTAAACATCGTCTTAGGGGATTTTTGAAGGTCAAATTTAGTTTTCTGCGATTTTAAAAGGTCCAAGTGTAGTTTCTGGGGAATTTCTGAAGTTTATGAGTGGCTTTTAGGATTTCCAAGAAACGTGGATTCTGGATTTAAAAGCATTCCTATCTCCATCACTCCCCTCCTTCCCCAGGCCGAGGAGGCGGACGATCGCAAGAGCCTCGGCCAGCTGCACGAGGTGATCAGGAACATCTTCTACCTCAACAACAAGTCCGTATTCGAGGTGATGTTCGCAGATGACGTCATCCTTGACGTCATCGGCATTCTGGAGTACGACCCGGCCAAGCCGGTCAAGGCCAATCACAGGGAGTTTCTGCTCAATCGGTCGCGTCATTGCGAAGTCCTGCCAATCCAGAAGGCCGACCTTCGCTCTAAGATCCATCAGACCTTCCGGGTGCAGTACATCCAGGACTGCATCCTGCCAACGCCCAGCATGTTCGATGACAACCAGTTCTCTGAGCTGTCCTCATTCCTGTTCGTCAACAAGGTCAGCATACTTAACGACATCAACAACGACGACAAGCTCATGACTATGCTGTTCGCCTGCCTTCGCGACAAGTCAAACAGCGCTGAACGCCGCTTGGAGCTGACCATGTTTCTCAAGGAGCTCTGCAATTTCTCCTGTCTGCTTGAGCCGCCCGAGAAGGACCTGTTCTTCAAGAGTCTCATGCAGCATCAGGCCTTGGACTGCCTCACCCCGCTGTACTCGAAATCCTGCACTCAGCTTCGCTCCGCCCTCACCGACATCCTGTTTGCATTTGTTGACCACTCGCCTGTGCTGCTGCGCGACCACATGCTGAAGGAGACTAGCCAGGACAATCACCAGCTGCTCATCAATGTGCTCATCCAGCAGATGTGCTCAGATCCCGACCCGGAGATGGGCGACGCGTTGAGATTAGCTGGCTTGATTCGAATACTGGTTGATCCTGAGTCTATGCTCACCAACAGCCAGCCGTCCAATGTGAGTCACTTTTACTGATGTCACAATCTCCCACCAGAATCTCCCATAAACAGCCACCAGAATCTCCCAAAGACAGCCACCAGAATCTCCCATAAAGAGCCACCAGAATCTCCCATAAACAGCCGTCAGAATCTCCCATAAAGAGCCACCAAAATCTCCCATAAACAGCCATTAGAATCTCCCATAAACAGCCGTCAGAATCTCCCATAAACAGCCACAAGAACCTCCCACCAGAATCTCCCATAAACAGCCGTCAGAAGCTCCCATAAACAGCCATCAGAATCTCCCATAAACAGCCATCAGAATCTCCCATAAACAGCCACCAGAATCTCCCATAAACAGCCATTAGAATCTCCCATAAACAGCCGTCAGAATCTCCCATAAACAGCCGTCAGAATCTCCCATAAACAGCCATCAGAATCTCCCATAAACAGCCACCAGAATCTCCCATAAAGAGCCACCAAAATCTCCCATAAACAGCCATTAGAATCTCCCATAAACAGCCGTCAGAATCTCCCATAAACAGCCACCAGAACCTCCCACCAGAATCTCCCATAAACAGCCGTCAGAAGCTCCCATAAACAGCCATCAGAATCTTCCATAAACAGCCATCAGAATCTCCCATAAACAGCCACCAGAATCTCCCATAAACAGCCGTCAGAATCTCCCATAAACAGCCGTCAGAATCTCCCATAAACAGCCATCAGAATCTCCCATAAACAGCCACCAGAATCTCCCATAAACAGCCATCAGAATCTCCCATAAACAGCCACCAGAATCTCCCATAAACAGCCATCAGAATCTCCCATAAACAGCCATCAGAATCTCCCATAAACAGCCATCAGAATCTCCCATAAACAGCCATCAGAATCTCCCATAAACAGCCACCAGAATCTCCCATAAACAGCCACCAGAATCTCCCATAAACAGCCATCAGAATCTCCCATAAACAGCCACCAGAATCTCCCATAAACAGCCGTCAGAATCTCCCATAAACAGCCACCAGAACCTCCCACCAGAATCTCCCATAAACAGCCGTCAGAAGCTCCCATAAACAGCCATCAGAATCTCCCATAAACAGCCATCAGAATCTCCCATAAACAGCCACCAGAATCTCCCATAAACAGCCACCAGAATCTCCCATAAACAGCCACCAGAATCTCCCATAAACAGCCGTCAGAATATTCAATAAACAGCTGTCAGAATCTCCCATAAACAGCCATCAGAATCTCCCATAAACAGCCATCAGAATCTCCCATAAACAGCCATCAGAATCTCCCATAAACAGCCATCAGAATCTCCCATAAACAGCCACCAAAATCTCCCATAAACAGCCACCAGAATCTCCCATAAACAGCCATTAGAATCTCCCATAAACAGCCGTCAGAATCTCCCATAAACAGCCACCAGAACCTCCCACCAGAATCTCCCATAAACAGCCGTCAGAAGCTCCCATAAACAGCCATCAGAATCTCCCATAAACAGCCATCAGAATCTCCCATAAACAGCCACCAGAATCTCCCATAAACAGCCACCATAATCTCCCATAAACAGCCACCAGAATCTCCCATAAACAGCCGTCAGAATATTCAATAAACAGCTGTCAGAATCTCCCATAAACAGCCGTCAGAATCTCCCATAAACAGCCACCAGAATCTCCCATAAACAGCCGTCAGAATCTCCCATAAACAGCCACCAGAATCTCCCATAAAGAGCCACCAGAATCTCCCATAAAGAGCCACCAGAATCTCCTATAAACAGCCGTCAGAATCTCCCATAAAATATGTGTTTCAAGCCTCTCAAAACATCTTCAAAATCGCAAAATTCAGGCTGTGACACAGATTGTGATGGGATTTTCTCTAATTTGTGCCGCCCCGGTAAAATATGACTCATATGAGTAATTATCCAGACCTGCTGGGTCCGCAACGCACCTGCGTTCATTTTCAACTTCCATAACCAACTTAGAAAAAATTGGTAAAAAAAGTGACCAGCTTAAACTGTTAGTCTTGCCTGCCTGGCCATGGAATTGGGTTCTGTAGTTTCCTGCTTTTTATTAACACCTGTGCTAGACTAGCAATCCATCCTACTCAATACTGACAGCTGTGCTAGACTAGACTAGCAATCCATCCTACTCAATACTGACAGCTGTGCTAGACTAGACTAGCAATCCATCCTACTCAATACTGACAGCTGTGCCAGACTAGACTAGCAATCCATCCTACTCAATACTGACACCTGTGCTAGACTAGCAATCCATCCTACTCAATACTGACAGCTGTGCTAGACTAGCAATCCATCCTACTCAATACTGACAGCTGTGCTAGACTAGCAATCCATCCTGCTCAATACTGACAGCTGTGCTAGACTAGACTAGCAATCCATCCTACTCAGTACTGACAGCTGTGCCAGACTAGACTAGCAATCCATCCTACTCAATACTGACAGCTGTGCCAGACTAGACTAGCAATCCATCCTACTCAATACTGACAGCTGTGCTAGACTAGACTAGCAATCCATCCTGCTCAATACTGACAGCTGTGCTAGACTAGACTAGCAATCCATCCTACTCAATACTGACAGCTGTGCTAGACTAGCAATCCATCCTACTCAATACTGACAGCTGTGCTAGACTAGCAATCCATCCTCTCAATACTGACAGCTGTGCTAGACTAGCAATCCATCCTACTCAATACTGGCAGCTGTGCTAGACTAGGATTACTCATTCGCCCTTCAGATGTACCAGCGCAGCGCGGCTGAGAAGACGGAATTCCTTCGCTTCTTCTACCACCGAGCCATGCCCACGCTGTTGGAGCCGCTTTATTCCAACACGCACGATGAGGCGCCGCTGAAAGACGGCTATCGCTCTGCCCAGCTGCTGTACCACATCCTTGACCTGTTGGCTTTCTGCATTGAGCAGCACACCTATCACGTGAAGAACCTTGTGCTTGCCAAGGATCTCATCAGGCGAGTGCTGGTTCTGCTGCGGTCTCGCCACTCATTCCTGGTGCTGGGCGCGCTGAAGCTGTTCCGCCGAGTTGTGGGCCTGAAAGACGAGTTTTACAACCGCTACCTGACCAAGAACGCCCTGTTCAGGCCAATCATAGCGCTGTTCATCCGCAACGGGCCTAGGTACAATCTAATTAATTCCGCAATTATCGAACTGTTTGACTTCATCAGCACCGAGGGCATCCGGTCGCTGATTATTCACGTGACCGAGAATCACTGGGAGGCACTGCGCGAGGTCCAGTACGTCACCACATTCAGGGCTATGCGCCAGCGCTACGAGAGCTACCAGCAAACTGACCAGCTCAAGGACAAAGCTCGCGATGTTAAACGCAGTTCGCCTTCGGTTGACTTGTAAGTTCTCCTCTTAGCATCAATATGCATCTTATGAGAAATTAAGCATCCTAACCAATTTTTTAAAAAAGATTTTGCTTATCAATGATCGCCTCAGACATGCCTTCATCCCAATGCCTAGCCAGAATTTAGATACTTTTTTTATAATTTGCATCTGCTTTCTTTGGCACCGCTCTGCAAATGCACCCGACGCCCCCTGCCAGCAACTGCCGCAGCACAGACAGCCCCGGCTATCGGATGCACCTGAAGCGGGCCCGGGTCTGTGCCGATACATCGCCGGAACCCAGCAGCAGAAAGGATTTGCCCAATAATAAGTACAATTTAGGCAACTCGCCCCGTGTGGCCGTCAGGTACGACTAGCATTCGTGTAGGGTGGATTGCTAGTCTAATCTAGCACAGCTGTCAGTATTGAGTAGGGTGGATTGCTAGTCTAATCTAGCACAGCTGTCAGTATTGAGTAGGGTGGATTGCTAGTCTAATCTAGCACAGCTGTCAGTATTGAGCAGGATGGATTGCTAGTCACAGCTGTCAGTATTGAGCAGGATGGATTGCTAGTCACAGGTGTCAGTATTGAGCAGGATGGATTGCTAGTCACAGCTGTCAGTATTGAGCAGGATGGATTGCTAGTCTAGCACAGGTGTCAGTATTGAGCAGGATGGATTGCTAGTCACAGCTGTCAGTATTGAGCAGGATGGATTGCTAGTCTAGCACAGGTGTCAGTATTGAGCAGGATGGATTGCTAGTCACAGCTGTCAGTATTGAGCAGGATGGATTGCTAGTCTAGCACAGGTGTCAGTATTGAGCAGGATGGATTGCTAGTCACAGCTGTCAGTATTGAGCAGGATGGATTGCTAGTCACAGCTGTCAGTATTGAGCAGGATGGATTGCTAGTCTAGCACAGCTGTCAGTATTGAGCAGGATGGATTGCTAGTCTAGCACAGCTGTCAGTATTTGAGGTGACCATATTTGTAATCTCAGGTTTGAAGAGCAAGAAATCAAACAAAAACGTGGTCCTTAGCACATCAATTCATTTTAACTCCTGTTTTCTAAGCGCAGTTTTTTTAATTTCCAAAAGTTTTTTTTACACTTCGTCGCTTTTTTGCTGCGCATTTTTGGAGCAACAGTTTTTCTATAGCGTACAGTTGCGCATTTCGAATGCCAGTTTTTCTGCAGTTCGTTTGTGTTTCCCAAGTGGAGAGCCCCGAGAAAAAAGTGTTTAGTTGATTTTTTAAGCTTTAAATCGCATTTTAACGTACTCATTATTAAATATCTTAGCCGATTACCTATTAATACCAACAAGAGAGTGACAAGATAGCCAAAAAAGAGTGATGACTAGATGACTAAAAGAGAGTGACTAGATGGCCAGAAGAGAGTGACTAGATGGCCAGAAGGGAGTGACTAGATGGCCAGAAGGGAGTGACTAGATGGCCAGAAGGGAGTGACTAGATGGCCAGAAAGGAGTGACTAGATGACCAAAAGAGAGTGACTAGATGGCCAGAAGAGAGTGACTAGATGACCAGAAGAGAGTGACTAGATGGCCAGAAGGGAGTGACTAGATGGCCAGAAAGGAGTGACTAGATGACCAAAAGAGAGTGACTAGATGGCCAGAAGAGAGTGACTAGATGACCAGAAGAGAGTGACTAGATGACCAGAAGAGAGTGACTAGATGACCAGAAGAGAGTGACTAGATGGCCAGAAGAGAGTGACTAGATGGCCAGAAGAGAGTGACTAGATGGCCAGAAGAGAGTGACTAGATGGCCAGAAGGGAGTGACAAGATAGCCAGAAGGGAGTGACTAGATGGCCAGAAGGGAGTGATAAGATAGCCAGAAGGGAGTGACAAATGGGTAGAAGAGTGACTAGATGGCCAGAAGAGAGTGACAAGATGGCCAAAAAAGAGTGGCGCGGTCAGCACGAGCCTTGAAGATATTGCAGCAGTCTCTTTCAACATCTAAGTAGCATTTTCACTGCAGTGCACTCCGTCACTAACCGGTCGCTAACAATTGCGCAGGTACAGCCAGGAGCCCAGCCTGGCGTACCCCCGGTCTGGTGGCGGCGCCACGGACGGCCCGCTGTCCTCCATGGCAGCCGTAGCCGCCGCCAACGCCGCAGCTGCCGCAGCCGCTGCAGCGGTCGCCGCGGCCAATTTTTCTTCGCCGTCGTCGTCCTCGCCGTCGTCGTCCTCGCCGTCGGCCAGCTGCTACCGGATGCGCCGGGATCCGCGCGACCTCGACGCCGACGAGGAGCAGTGGTTCGAGCAGGATGAGGCTGACCAGCAGCCGCAGCTGCCGCCGCTCGTCCCGACCTCAATGTCGGCTGCCGCCGCCATGATGGCCGCCGCTGGCGCCTCCAGGACTGGCGTGGACGCGGACGAGCGACAGCGGCAGCATCAGGAGGACGACGACGAAGACGAGGAGGACGACGAAGACACCGGCGTCGTTGCCCCGGTGGCGCCGAAGGCGATGATGGCAACCTCGGCAGCTGCTGGGTCGGCGCCGCCGAGGCCCCTGGTTGACTATCCCGACGATCACGACGACTCCGACCAGGAGGAGGACGACGACAACGCCGTAGAGGCAACGGCGGCACCGACAGCGACAATTACGACGTCTTCGCCGGGCGACGCTTTGGAAGACGCCGAGGCACCCGCAGCGAAGCGGCTGCGCACCGAGGAGCCGCCGGCACCAACGGCGCCGCCGCCCGCCGCCCTGCCGTCGATGATGGAGACCTACGCCGGCCGGCTGACGGCCAACGGCAGCAGCGGCGGCGGCAGTTAGGAAGGGCAGCAGGAGGAGGAGGGGGGTTTGAACTGACAGCGGCCTGGCGGAGGCGCCCGTCTGTCCGAATGGCAGCATCGGATGAGCGAATTTCTCCTGTCATAATAGTAATCATAATCATACTGATCCAGTAGTTTTCGGTTATAGTTGAGTAGTTATTAAATATAAACATTCTATATCCAGCCCTGACTCTCCATTCAAAATTTGCATTGTTTTAATTGCTGTCTGTCAGTCTGTTTTATAATGTACGGATTTTCCAAGAGCTGGAGAGTGAGAGTCTGACTGTTACCCTGTGTGCTAGCATATTACTCATAGTAGCTAATCAACACTAATTTACCTGTGACCATCGTGTCTTCATCTCTCTGTTCAGACTCCTGTAAAGATTGCAGATCTATCAGAAGCTGCTTGGTTTGCCTTGGAGATTCGCCACAACTCCGCTGCTCTCTCTGTTGCGCTCGCTAAAATCTCCATCGAGATTCTGGCTGCCTCATCGTCTGCCTCTCATCTCCGCACCTTGCTTCGCTTTACTGTGTGCACTTCTCACTTCCTCTCCTCTGTTATCTCCTCTCTCCCTCCCTTATCTCCCTCTCCCCCTCTCCCTCTCTTATCTCCCTCTCTCCCTCCCCTATCTCCCTCTCTCCCCTCTTATCTTCCTCTCTCCCTCTCCCTCTCCCTCTCTCCCTCTTTTATCTCCCTCTCATCTCCCTCTCTCCCTTCTTATCTTCCTCTCTCTCCTCTTATCTCCCTCTCATCTCCCTCTCTTATCTCCCTCTGGCCCTCTCTTATCTCTCTCCCCTCTCTTATCTCCCTCTCATCTCCCTTTCTCCTTCTCTAATCTCCCTCTCTCCCTCCTATCTCCCTCTCTCCGTCTCATCCCTCTCTCTCTCTCTCTCTCTCTCTCTCTCTCTCTCTCTCTCTCTCTCTCTCTCTCTCTCTCTCTCTCTCTCTCTCATATCTCCCTCTCCATCTGCCCTAGCATTCTCCATCCTGTTTTACGCAAGCCCAAACTACTTTGTGTGCCGTGTCAAAGGCGGCGCACCTGTCTGTATTATGAACTGATTGCATAATCTGCTAATCCCGCATGCTTTGCTTACTCGCACTGCTGCCACTTTAGTTGAGATCAACTCCGGCCCTTCTGGAGCGCGAATTCAATTGGTGTGTGTGTTGATCTTCATCTTATTTTAGCTCATATTCATGCTCTTATCTGGTGTACAGATCCATGCGTCATCACAGTCGCAGCATCCTTGTCGAATGGCTTAAACTCGAATGCCGCAAGTTGTTGCAGACTCTGTTGTCCGATTCTTTTGCAATTACTTGCAAGAACCGACAGACAAAATCGGTTCTGTACTTTTGTGTTGATCCACTGCTGCCCGCATCATCCCCACGGTGTTTTAATAAAGAAGCACTGAGGGCATGTACTGTTAATATTTAGTAATTTCTATTATTAATTTTATTTTGGAAATTAAAACCCGCTCTCTGTTTGCCCTACTGTAAGTAGTATTAAGAAGTGAAGCGCTACTGTAATTTATTATCTCTGTCTATATAAGTGTTTTCTACTCAAAAACATAATCTTAATTATTATCAATAATTCTGCAAAAAATCATTTGCTATGCAGCAATCAACAGTTTTTATTCTGAGGCCCAACGCAGACACATTATGCTAATACTACCGTATGTCCTTGTAAACTTGTGGTCTGCATATTTATAAAAAAAACCGAGTTTTCTTACTGTTTATTTCAAGCAAAGCCCTTGCTCCATGTGTCGCTCTCTATCTATAAAAGCAAAAGAAAAATTGCTGCAAAAGTTTCAAATGGAATTGTTATTATAATTCTGGTCTCTGAGCAGTGCCGAGCTGTACAATGCAAACTGCTGCCGAGTATGGCGTCTCAGTTTTCATTTTATTTCTACATTCGCTTAGACGGACCGCCTACTACTGAGTAGCGAGAAACGAATTTGAAACGAATTTCAGCTGTAGAGCGGGCGATTTCTGATGATGCGAATGACCTGATGCTTGAGGCGGTGGGAGAAGTGTTGCTTCCAGGTGGAGTCTGTGAAGACCGCCTTGAATGGTGATGATGAAAGAAGCAGAATTCGCTTCTACAAGAACGTTACCGTGACAATAATCGCTAAAGTTGCTCTCACCAGTGACTCTAGCGACTCTGGTGACTTTTTAACGACTCAAACGACAGCAATGCGACGGAGAGGCGACTGTTGAGTCACGATCACTGGAGGAATTGCAGAATCATGAAAAAGTCCAACAGTCCAGTTATAAATGCGAAATGCGATTCTGATTCATAAAATTCTGATCCATTTTAGAGTCAATTCTTTCGTATTTTACCTGTTCTACCTGTAAGTGACTCTAAGACGCTTCTTGGCCTTGGGTACCGTTTTCATCGGGCGCAATCCTCAGATTCTGGAATTGCAGTACGCAATCTGGATTCCCTCATCGCCCCCACAGACAGAATTGTAAGGCCAGCAATATTTGTTCATAATATCCGTATTCCGGATAGAGAAATTAATGTTTTGCATCGCACCTGAAGATCCGCGCCTGCCAGGTGTTTTATGGCCCAGGCTCTACTATCTCTGCCCTCCAATGCCCAGGGTTTAAGACAGACAGTGTCGTAAAATTAAATGATAACTGAAATCCGCGTTGGCCGCCCTCTGCTTGGCTTAGTCAGGCTCGCGGTCACGGCGCTGTGGCTTGAGAGATTCAAGACGCTGCTTGGCTCGGCCGCTGATTCGGCCAATTTAGCGGGGCCGCTGACAGTTCCCGACGAGCGTTGAGGATCTGAGGGGCGGAATCCCCCCCCACCCCCCACCCGATTGCTGCAGCTTTCTGCTTGGGTGGGCCGGCCGCGGCACTTGGTGGGTTAAAAAGCCAGTGGAAAACTGCTGTGCGCCTTCACTCGATTTTACACAGCGGAACTGCGCGTACCGAGCTGAAGAAGCCAAGAATTCGGCCTATGCCAGCGCCGCCTCCCCCTGGAGAAAAATATAAATTATGCCCGGGTTTTTAAGGGTGGCGGCGTCTGGGAATAAAGTTTCTGCACTTTGAACATGCTTTGCTCAGCTTGTGAAGTCGTGAATGTTATCTGCTTTGTCTGTTATGGTGCTGGCGCCATTGGTGCTGGCGCCGTTGGTGCTGGCGCCGTTGGTGCTGGCGCCGTTGGTGCTGGCGCCGTTGGTGCTGGCGCCGTTGGTGCTGGCGCCGTTGGTGCTGGCGCCGTTGGTGCTGGCGCCGTTGGTGCTGGCGCCGTTGGTGCTGGCGCCGTTGGTGCTGGCGCCGTTGGTGCTGGCGCCGTTGGTGCTGGCGCCGTTGGTGCTGGCGCCGTTGGTGCTGGCGCCGTTGGTGCTGGCGCCGTTGGTGCTGGCGCCGTTGGTGCTGGCGCCGTTGGTGCTGGCGCCCCTGGTGCTGGCGCCCCTGGTGCTGGCGCCCCTGGTGCTGGCGCCCCTGGTGCTGGCGCCCCTGGTGCTGGCGCCCCTGGTGCTGGCGCCGTTGGTGCTGGCGCCGTTGGTATGCGGTCATAGTGACAGCAGCGAGTATGCATACATTTCGCTCATCGATCAGTGGTCAGTGTGTCACAATAACAACAAAAGATTGTACAAAAAATAACCACATTTTTGTCAGTAAGAGGCCAACAGCATATTAAAGCATATTACAGTGCCCACTAAATTGCAGTCCTCATCTGAGCAATCAGGCAATCCTTGTGTTTGGCTGCACAGCTCCATCCTTCCCCTCCTTGCCCGGGGCCAGAGGCCGGAGAATGAAGATGATTTCTCTGATGTATGACATTTTTCAGTCCCTCAGAAAGGTCAACTAAACAGTTCACGCTTTGAATCTGATCCCGATAGTCTCACTCTATCCACCCTGATAGTCTCACTCTATCCACCCTGATAGTCTCACTCTATCCACCCTGATAGTCTCACTCTATCCAACCTGATAATCTCACTCATCTACTCTGATAATCTCATTCTATCTAATCTGATAATCTCACTCTATTTACTCGGATAATCTCATTCTATCTACTTTGTTAATCTGATTCTATCTAGGCACCCTGATAATCTCACTCTATCCAACCTGATAATCTCTCTCTATTCAACCTGATAATTTCACTCTATCCAACCTGATTATCTCACTCTATCCACCCTGATAATCTCACTCAATCCATCCCGATAATCTCACTCTACCCACCCTAACCAAGCGAGCCAAAGTGCGCAGCGGATATTCAAGAGAGATTATCGCAAGCACTGCATGCCAGACATTACTGACCTAAGAATTAGTTCATACAACCCGATATATGCCGTAATGCAGATTCACTAATTACCAAGCAAAATTTCCCCAATCAGATTCAGGTCCAGACTGTCCAACATGGGATTTGAATAATTTTGTCTAAACTAAGTTTAGCATCCCCGTTTCCTTTTTGGCTAGTGGGGGCCGCCAGCTCTATTTGAAGCGGATCAGATCACGGAAGCGGCCCGACCTGATTCGTACGCTCTGCCGCTGACTTCTGCGCCAACCACCAGCGTTTCGACTTTCCTTGATGTTGGAGGGGGTTTTCAGCAGCTGCAGACGAACAAGGCTCGGTGATGGATTGCGTAATCAGGGCCTGCAATATCTGTGGCTAGACTTACACTGCTGCTTGCTGCGCCGTGTGGCAACCGCGGAACAAAAAGCTCTGCATTCTGAGGTTGATGCAGCTTGCCAGATGCTTTACAAGCTGACTGGGTCAGTGGGGTCTTGGGATTGTCAGTGGGATATTGGGATTGTCAGTGAGATATTGGGATTGTCAGTGAGATATTGGGATTGTCAGTGGGATCTTGGGATTGTCAGTGGGATCTTGGGATTGTCAGTGGAATCTTGGGATTGTCAGTGAGATCTTGGGATTGTCAGTGGGATATTGGGATTGTCAGTGAGATATTGGGATTGTCAGTGAGATATTGGGATTGTCAGTGGGATCTTGGGATTGTCAGTGAGATATTGGGATTGTCAGTGAGATATTGGGATTGTCAGTGGGATCTTGGGATTGTCAGTGGGATATTGGGATTTTCAGTGGAATCTTGGGATTGTCAGTGAGATCTTGGGATTGTCAGTGGGATCTCGGAATTGTCAGTGGAATTGTCTATGGGATCTTGGATTGTCAGTGGGATCTTGGGATTGTCAGTGAGATATTGGGATTGTCAGTGGGATATTGGGATTGTCAGTGGGATATTGGGATTGTCAGTGAGATATTGGGATTGTCAGTGAGATATTGGGATTGTCAGTGGGATATTGGGATTGTCAGTGAGATATTGGGATTGTCAGTGAGATATTGGGATTGTCAGTGGGGTCTTGGGATTGTCAGTGGGATCTTGGATTGTCAGTGAGATATTGGGATTGTCAGTGGGATCTTGGGATTTTCAGTGGGATCTTGGGATTGTCAGTGGAATCTTGGGATTGTCAGTGGGATCTTGGGATTGTCAGTGGGATCTCGGAATTGTCAGTGGAATTGTCTATGGGATCTTGGATTGTCAGTGGGATCTTGGGATTGTCAGTGGGATCATGGGATTGTCAGTAGGATCTTGGGGAAACTTTTTGAAATCATAGTTTCTGTTTTTGTCCCAACCTTGGCAGTGGCATCCCTGACACACAACAGTGGCACTCCTGACACACAACAGTGGCACTCCTGACACACAACAGTGGCACTCCTGACACACAACAGTGGCACTCCTGACACACAACAGTGGCACTCCTGACACACAACAGTGGCACTCCTGACACACAACAGTGGCACTCCTGACACACAACAGTGGCACTCCTGACACACAACAGTGGCACTCCTGACACACAACAGTGGCACTCCTGACACACAACAGTGGCACTCCTGACACACAACAGTGGCACTCCTGACACACAACAGTGGCACTCCTGACACACAACAGTGGCACTCCTGACACACAACAGTGGCACTCCTGACACACAACAGTGGCACTCCTGACACACAACAATGGCACTCCTGACACACAACAGTGGCACTCCTGACACACCCCTGACACTCTCACAGGGTGCACAGCGCGGCCTCAACTTTCTCACTCGGTGCCTTGGGGTTGGCAAGCTTCATCGTGGGTGTGAATCGAGGCACAAGCAGCCAAACTGCAAATTAGTTTTGGAACAAATTGCAGAATTTTCTGACGTGCAAAGAGGCCTTCCTTCTCTTGCAACTGCCCCGTCGCATCTTGAAGTAAACTAAACAATAGTTATGAATAGCGCAGAGGCCCGGGCGCATTGGAGCGAGGCTGACTCTCGCACAACCTACTATTGAGAACTGGTCAAATATAAACTGAGTCTGTATTACGTAATCAGCCTAGGGACTCAATTGTTATTGGCATAATATCTATAAGTGTCCAAGTGGACACAGAATGCTGGCTCCGCGCTGGGCTCAATGCTTTCTTCACAAGCTAATTTGTCTGCTTTTCGTGAGCACGGTGTGCTAATTGGACAGTTGATCTGGCGCGTAATTGCGAACGCTGCAAAAACCGCCCCGGTTTCCAGTCCAGATGTCTAATATTAGGCGTCCCTGGCTGCGCACGTAGAGAATCGCAGAGAGCGGCTCTGGTTGGCTGGCCAGCTCTCAGACGGGGGGCAGATGGGGGTCAGTGGGTCACAGGGCCAGCCGTATTAAGACCAAGCAGTTGCTGCACAGCAACCAGAGACTGCGGCGGCATCTGGGCAGTGAAAGAAGGCCTCAACTAGAAGCAAAATGCCGCACAGAACTTGTCTGCAACTTGTCTGCTTTCCGGCACTGCTGCTTTCAGCCCTCTTTGCCCATCACAATTGTCTCGGCCAGCCAGTCAGCGTCTCGGCCAGGGTGCTGCATCCCACCGGCCGGCTTCGGGTGGGCGACACTGTCCGGATTGAGTGCACCGTGTCCGGACACCGGCCGAGCCTGGCCGTCCGACTCCGCTGTCCGATCGCCAGCCTGGTGGACAACTGCTTGGAGAACTGCAACCGCGTGTGCGCCGATCCCGCCGTCTGCGCCGAGGAGCCGCGCCTCCGACAGGTCGCTTGCGCAGTGGTGGACCGCCGGAACGGCACCGTCACCTACGCCTACAACATCAACAACGTGGACACTGACTTCAGCGGCGACTGGCAGTGCCGGCACCTCGGCGCCTCCAGCCGGCCGCAGGCGCTGCGGGTGTTCCAGCGACCGCGAATCCTCGGCGTCGCTTTCAACACCTCCGGCGGCGCGGTGCCCGAGTCCCGGCCGGTTGAGGCCGTCTGCGTCGCCGACGCCGACCCGCTGGCCGGCCGGCTCCAATTCGACTGGCTGCGCGTCGACGCGGCCACCGGGCAGAAGGTCGATCTGCCAAGCGGCCGGCAGTTCGTCGTCGACTCCGTCAACGCCACGGCTTCACGGCTGCTGCTGCGGCACGCCGGCCGGTCGGACAAGGGCGAATTCGTCTGCCGGGCGCGCAACCCGGCCGGCGGCGAGGACCAGCGGCTCGCCCGGCTGGCCGTCGCCCACCCGCCGTCCGCCGTCCGTCTGGTGGTCGGGGCGGCGGACCCGCAGCAGGCGGGTGCCCGATTGCCGCTGGACTGCCTGGTGGAGGGCGGCTACCCCGCCAACCAGGTCGCCAGGTACTACCGTCGACGGCCAGGGACTCCGGAAGCGGCCGAAGGCGAGGCGGACGGAGAGGAGGTTCAGCCGCCGGTGACGCTGCAGGCGGCCGACAATGGTGCCGAGTTTTTCTGCTGCGCCGGCAGCGTCTGCAGCCGTCGCCAGTCAATCGGCGTCAACTTCCCGCCGGATGGCGGCAGCGGCATCGGCGGTGTCGGCCTGTCACTGGAGAGCGTCGGGCCGGCCGAGGAGGCGGTCGAGGAGGGCTCCGACTGGCTGTTCGACTGCGAGGCCGCCGCGCCCAGCAACCCGGTGAGCCGCCTGAGCTGGTCTCTGGTGGAACCATCGGGCCGGGTGCGCCACCTGCCCGACGCTGAGGCCGCCGCCACGGTGACCGGCGACCAGGTGCCGGACGGCCCGTCGGGACTCCGAGCTCGCAGCCGGCTGGTCCTGCGCGCCAACCGTTGGCTGAGCGGCGCCGACCTGCGCTGCAGCCTCACCTTCTCCGGTCAAGTCCTCGCCGAGCGCCGGCGCCGACTTCGAGTCGCTTTCCCTCCGTCAGGAGTGACGATGGAGGTCGCCGACGGACCTGCCTCGTCGGATGTCAGCGTTGCGCCGGGAGGCCGCCTGCGGCTCGTCTGCCGCGTCGCCGAATCCGAGCCGCCAGCCCGCGTCAGCTGGTGGCGCCGGCGCCCCCGGCGACCGCCGACTGGCGACTGGCCAGCCGCGGCTTCGTCGTCGACGACCAACCTGACGGCGCTGGCGACCAGCCGGCTGGCGCAGTCGGCGGACGGCGAGTTCCCCGGAAGCCGGCTGATCAGCGAGCTGACGGTGCCGGACACCGGCCTGGATGCCCACGGCGACGTCTATGAGTGCTCGGCCGCGCACCTGGCACTGCGGCCCGGCGCCACCGTGGCTGCTCAGCTGACGGTGCGCATTCAGCACCCGCCGAGCGTCTCCGTCAGTGTCCAGCCGGCCGCAGCGGTCGAGGGCGGCTCAGTGGCGATCGTCTGCGACGCCGAGGGAGGCTGGCCGCTCGCTGATTCGACGGCAACCGTTGAGTGGCGACACCAGCCAGCGGCGCCGTCGGGGGCGTCAGAGCGTCGGCTGGACAGCGGGGCGCGGGTGCTGCGCATCGCCAAGACCGACTGGCGGGACGCAGGGCTGTACACCTGCGCCGTCCGGACGCGCGACGACCTGCCGCAGGGCGTTGGCACCGCCACATTGTCGCTGCTGCACCCACCGAGACCCCTGAGGCTATTCGATGACATTGACGATGGCGATGCTGAGGTCGGCCTGACCTCCTCCGACGTCGGCGAGCCGGCCAGGCTGCTGGTTCGGGCCGAGGCGAATCCGCCGGCCAAGGCGCTCGAATGGCGGCGCCTCAGCGACAACGGCGAGTCGCCGCAGCAGCCGATGCCGCGAGGTCGCAGCTTCGCCAGACCGAGCCATGGCGAGTTCGGCCTCGCCATCGACTCGGTGCGACGAAGCGACTTCGGCCTCTACGACTGCCTGCTGGCCAACTCGCTCGGCCGGCGCCGCTTCCGCGTTCTCCTGGCGCCGCCCGGACCGCCTCGGCCGCCGCGCCGTCTCCGACTGGCTGCCCCGGCTACCGCCGTCTCGGCCAGGGTGGCCTGGCAGTCCGGCCACAGCGGCGGTCAGCCGCAGACTTTTCAGCTGCAGTGGCGCCGCGCCAACCACCCCGACTGGCCGGCGGCCGGCCTGCAGCTGTCCGGCCTGGCCGACCGGGGTGAGGGCCGGACGGTCGAGGCGGACCTGTCCGGACTCGAACCCGCGACCTCGTACGCTGTCCGGGTTCGGGCGGTAGCCGTCAGGCGGTTCGGTCCGAGCCCTTGGACATCGCCGGAGCTGAGCTTCGCCACAAAGCCGCTGCCGGCCATCGCTGCGGCCTCCCTGCGGCTGTCCGGCTGCTGTCGTCTCGAGTTCGAGCCCCCGGTGCCGGCCGAGTCCTTCACGCGGGTGACGGCGCGGCTGTGCCCAGCTGGAGTTGTCAGCGGCGGCGGCTGCCGACACCTGCCGCTGCCTGCCGAGGCCGTGCGGCGCGGCTCCGCGGAGTTGGACAAGGCGGGCGGCGCGGCCGACTACCGAGTGTCCCTGGTGGTCTGGGACCGCAACGTCAGCGTGTTCGAGACGCCGCAGCTCAGCGTCAGGGACGGCCGCAGCGTCGGCGGCGAAGGCGGTCGCGGAGGTCGCCAGCAGCCGCCGCCGTCGGTGCCGGGAGCCCCGCCGTCGGACCTGCTGTTCGGCGCCCTGGCCGGAGCCGCCGTCGCCGCCGTCGCCCTGGTGGCCGCCTGCGGAGTCGCCGCCGCGCTGCGCTGCCGTCAGCGGCACCGGAGAGGCCGTTTGGCGCGGGCAGCCGCCGCCGCCGGCTTTCAGCAGCAGCAGCAGCAGCTGCGGCACCCGTTGAGAAGCGCCACGGGGGTCAGCCTGGACGCCATGCTGCAGCAGTGCTCCGGCCCGCTGACCATGGAGATTCCGCCGCCGCCGCCGCCGCTGCCGGCGCAGATGCCGCCGGATGTCATCCGCAACGACTGGTGCTGGAGCTGCTCGCTGCAGCCGCCGGCCTCCGCTGCGCAGCTTCATCACCAGCATCACCAGCATCACCAGCAGCCGCACCAGTTCTGCCCGGTGTTCGTTGCCACGCCGTCTCTGCCAGCCACCAGTGCGACCACAGCTGGGACGGGGAGTCGCAGCCTCTGCGGCACTCCGCAGCCGCCTCTGCTGCGCCCGCAGCCGCGCTTGGCCACTGAGCAGCGTCCGACCGACGATGAGGCGGTGCCGTTCGACTGACGAGCTTTGATGCCGAAATCTTGACTGACTCATTTGAGTAAAAAATTAGTTCTCTTTGGTTTCTGAAATTGCAGTCTCCATCCTGAGGTAGTTATTGTAAAATTTTTGAAGAAATTTTCGAAAAGAGGCAGCTCCCGATGAGATCTCCAGGGAAGAAATTCCCAATTAACCCCCCGAGGGAGGGAATTCCCAATTAGTCCTCCCAGTGAGGGAATTCCCAAACAGATTCCTAGAGGGGGAAGATCCGAAAATACTCTAGTGAGGGAATTCCCCATTTTTTCCAAGAAAAGAATTCCCAAGGAGCTCCCGAGAATCTCAAACCATCGTTGAGCCTCAGGGTTCGTTGCTTTGTCGCATTTTCCCTTGATTCTCAGCAATTTCGTCAGTAAAAAAGGCAGGCAATAATTCAGTTTTTTTTCATTTTTAAAGTGGCTCATTTGATGCACCCTAATCAGGCAATACGACCTCGTAAAACTCACCTGAGCCACCAGCTCTGACTGAAATTCCATTCAACCTACCTGCTCTGAGTTTGAAACTGGGCACTGTACAATTTATAACAAAATCGAACACATTTTAGATGCTCGCAATAGACTTGAATTGCTCCGCCTCTGTGCAAGTACCAACCACTGATCTGCCGAACTCCAGACTTTTTGTTTGAACTTTCACGTTATTTATGTTGCTAGGCTGTCTAGTTGCTAAGCAGGCGAGTTGCTAGGCTGTCTAGTTGCTAGGCTGTCTAGTTGCTAGGCTGTCTAGTTGCTAGGCTGTCTAGTTGCTAGGCTGTCTAGTTGCTAGGCTGTCTAGTTGCTAAGCTGTCTAGTTGCTAAGCAGGCGAGTTGCTAGGCTGTCTAGTTGCTAGGCTGTCTAGTTGCTAAGCTGTCTAGTTGCTAAGCATGTGAGTTGCTAGGCTGTCTAGTTGCTAAGCAGGCAAGTTGTTAGGCTGTCTAGTTGCTAAGCTGTCTAGTTGCTAAGCTGTCTAGTTGCTAGGCTGTCTAGTTGCTAAGCTGTCTAGTTGCTAAGCAGGCGAGTTGCTAGGCTGTCTAGTTGCTAAGCTGTCTAGTTGCTAAGCTGTATAGTTGCTAGGCTGGATTGCCCTAGATTTTGTTACGCAAAAGCAGAAATTTGACAGTCAAGCCGCTGTCCTCGAACACGCGCCATCTCCCCCTCAAGAAAGCGGTCGAGCTGCTGTGTGGTGTCGAGAAGCTATGAACACGCAGCACTAGTTGGTCCATTTTTTCTGCTTTCGCAAGAAGTGACTGATGCGATGCCGCATTGACGACAGGCCACCAGATGGCGCTTGTCAAGGATTTCTATTAGCTTCAGCATCTGGACTGGAAGGAGCCTGGTAGTTTAATAAAATTATGCTGCAGAAAAACTCGGCCTACAGTTGTATGAATATAGTCTTGGGAACAGCCACGACTCCCGTCTCTGGTTCTGGGAGTCCTTGTAGAGGGGATAACGATTTTTCGCCATCCTCCAGTCCAGATGCTTCTTATCTTCCAGGCAGTCCTTGGCCAAATCCTTTTTCGGTGGGAGTTGGGGAATAGCGAATCGCCACTAGCAACCGAGGGGGAGGGAGCGGCATGGGAGACGAATTAGAGAGACACCCAGCGACTGCCATGTATGGAGGGGATTTCACTAAATGGCTGGCAACAGACAAAACCATTAGCTCGCAAATTTTTGCTGTTTTGCTACCACAAGAATAAGAAGAACAAGAAACTGCAGCAGCAATGCGAGCTGGATAAAGAATGTCTTTCCGTAGCGGTCAGACTGAATGTACTTTTAGAGTTTTATAATTCACTGTTCTATTCAGGGGGAGATGGGAGTTGGTGCCTTGTCCATATTCCTTGTCTTTTAGTGCCTGTCTTTTTGTGCCTGTCTTTTAGTTTCTGTCTTTCAGTGCCTGTCTTTTAGTGTCTGTCTTTTAGTGTCTGTCTTTTAGTGTCTGTCTTTTTCTTTCTGTCTTTTATTGTCTGACTTTTAGTGTCTGTCTTTTTGTGCCTGTCTTTTAGTGTCTGTCTTTTTGTTTCTGTCTTTTAGTGCCTGTCTTTTAGTTTCTGTCTTTTAGTGTCTGTCTTTTAGTGTCTGTCTTTTAGTGTCTGTCTTTTTCTTTCTGTCTTTTAGTGTCTGTCTTTTAGTGTCTGTCTTTTAGTGTCTGTCTTTTAGTGTCTGTCTTATAGTTTCTGTCTTTTAGTGCCTGTCTTTTAGTGTCTGTCTTTTTCTTTCTGTCTTTTAGTGTCTGTCTTTTAGTGTCTGTCTTTTAGTGTCTGTCTTTTAGTTTCTGTCTTTTAGTGTCTGTCTTTTAGTGCCTGTCTTTTAGTGCCTGTCTTTTAGTTTCTGTCTTTTAGTGTCTGTCTTTTTGTTTCTGTCTTTTAGTGCCTGTCTTTTAGTGTCTGTCTTTTAGTGTCTGTCTTTTAGTTTCTGTCTTTTAGTGTCTGTCTTTTTGTTTCTGTCTTTTTGTTTCTGTCTTTTAGTGTCTGTCTTTTAGTGCCTGTCTTTTAGTTTCTGTCTTTTAGTGTCTGTCTTTTAGTGTCTGTCTTTTAGTGCCTGTCTTTTATTGCCTGTACTGCAGTGCCCGCCTCTCCGCCTGTACTGAGGCCAGCCGGTTTCAATTAGTTAACAATTGAGTTAAGTAATAATTTGATGCAGACAGAAATTGGGGCATCAGAGACTGTGCGTGACAGGAATTTATTTTACTAGCAGGTGAGAGCAATACGCTGGGAAAATATTGACGCAGTAAATGTGCTATTTAGTATATTGTCCTGTGATATTACGCGAGAAATTTAAGCTCATAGTCGCCTCAAACTTCACTCGAACCGGAGGCTGGGTCAGCCGATGGGGCAAGCGCGGCGGTCGTACATGCGGCAGCGCTTGCCCAGTTGAAGCAGCAGGTTGGCGTTGGTGAGCTCTGAAAATTTGCGTGCGCAATTAAGTTGAAGTTGAAACTGGGGGTCTCAGACGACTCTCGTGTGATTCCCAGCTATGATGGCAGACACCCAGTGCTCAGAGACTGTACATGCCTGATTGGAGAGCTATCACTAAACTATAATTTACCTTCACTGTCCCCAGACAGCCGCAGACCCGAGAGCTCGCCGGCAGTGTCAGAATTGACGCCTGGAATTGGTGCCGCGTCCACCTCTGCTTTTAGAAGAAGAATTACAGCAAAAACTGACAGCAATAAAATGAAGTTGAAAGCTCGCCGCATGCTGGCTGTGGAACTAAAATTTCCAAAATACTTGAACCAGGCTGTTCTGCCGAGAGCTGTCGAGTTCTAGAGAGAACTGACTGTCTTTTATAGAATTTCTTTCGCATCCACCCCAGCAACAATTTTTTCGAGTTCAATTATGCTTTCGAAAAAAAGGATTTTTTGTGTGAAAAAGCATCAGTCTTGGCGCCTTTGACCATTCCTCGCTGCCCACTCTGGTTTCAAAGCAGATTCTGCAGCCATTTTGTGCTCAACAATTCAGTGTCTGTCTTTGAAAAGGAAAATTATCTGCTCCGGTTTCCAGGCAAAAAAGCAGACCTGAGTCTTGGCAGAAGCCAATTTGCCTGTTTTCATGCCGTGTGAATGGTGAAAATTCAGCAAAACAAGTTTTCGTTGAGAAAGAAAATTGCAGGCAGCACTGTTGTGCCAATATTTACGTAATTTGTTAAACCTGTCCTCAATAAATAAATTATAATTGATGATTTCCCAGAATATGCCGAAGCACTCCCCCTCGCCTTCTTCTCATCTCACTCTCGCCTCCCCTCCCACTCTCCCTCTCCCCTCCCACTCTCTCTCTCCCCTCCCACTCTCCCTCTCCTCCCACTCTCCCTCTCCCCTCCCACTCTCTCTCTCCCCTACCACTCTCCCTCCCCTCCCACTCTCCCTCTCCTCCCACTCTCCCTCTCCCCTCCCACTCTCTCTCTCCCCTACCACTCTCCCTCTCCTCCCACTCTCCCTCTCCTCCCACTCTCCCTCTCCTACCACTCTCCCTCTCCCCTCCTACTCTCTCTCTCCCCTCCCACTCTCCCTCTCCTCCCACTCTCCCTCTCCTCCCACTCTCCCTCTCCTACCACTCTCCCTCTCCCCTCCTACTCTCTCTCTCCCCTCCCACTCTCCCTCTCCTCCCACTCTCCCTCTCCTCCCACTCTCCCTCTCCTCCCACTCTCCCTCTCCTACCACTCTCCCTCTCCCCTCCTACTCTCTCTCTCCCCTCCCACTCTCCCTCTCCTCCCACTCTCCCTCTCCTCCCACTCTCCCTCCCCTCCCACTCTCTCTCTCCCCTACCACTCTCTCTCTCCCCTACCACTCTCCCTCTCCCCTCCCACTCTCCCTCTCCCCTCCCACTCTCTCTCTCCCCTACCACTCTCTCTCTCCCCTACCACTCACCCTCTCCCCTCCCACTCTCTCTCTCCCCTCCCACCCTCCCACTCCTCTCCCTTCTACCATTTTTTCTAGCCATAATCTTTGATGCCAGATTTCATTGATGATGAAGCAAGCTATGGTGTGTACGAAAAACTCGTGATTGTGAAATTGAGAGCTGGATGGTGCGATGGAGATAGACAGGGAGAGAGGGAGAGTGATTGAGAGACAGGGAGAGTGATTGGGAGAGAGACAGGGTGAGTGATGGAGAGAGACAGGAAGATTGATTGAGAGATAGGGAGAGCGATGGAGAGAGACTGGAGAGAGACAGAGAGATTGATAGAGAGAGACAGGGAGAGTGATGGAGAGAGACACGGAGAGTGATGGAGAGAGACAGGGAGAGTGATGGAGAGAGACAGGGAGAGTGATGGAGAGACAGGGAGAGTGATGGAGAGACAGGGAGAGTGATGGAGAGACAGGGATAGTGATGGAGAGAGACACGGAGAGTGATGGAGAGAGACACGGAGAGTGATGGAGAGAGACACGGAGAGTGATGGAGAGAGACAGGGAGAGTGGTGGAGAGAGACAGGGAGAGTGATGGAGAGAGACAGGGAGAGTGGTGGAGAGAGACAGGGAGAGTGATGGAGAGAGACAGGGAGAGTGATGGAGAGAGACAGGGAGAGTGATGGAGAGAGACAGGGAGAGTGATGGAGAGAGACAGGGAGAGTGATGGAGAGACAGGGAGAGTGATGGAGAGAGACAGGGAGAGACCACAGTGAGCAGCACGGGCGGATAAGCAGTGTAGTCAGCCCGCAGTGCAGTGCATTGTGGATCAAAGCATGGAGATACGGCAAGGCGGGAAGGCATCTAATTTTGCCTTCGTTTCCTCAATGCGCAGCTGTTGCTGCCTCAGTCTGTTTCAGAATTCTTCCTCCAAATTTGGGATATTCGATTCTGCGACGGTGCTGGCTGGGTTAGGGTCGGGGACGCCAAGCTGCCTGAGGATTTCGATAATAGAAAATGGTTTGTTATCTCTAGGAAATTAATAATTCTTCTTGGATTTAACTTATTTTTCGCTAGATATTCTTTCTGTATTTGGACAGCGTGCTAAGATTTAGAGTTACAATTTCAGAGTGTTATGAACAATGCCAGAGTGTTATGAACAATGCCAGAGTGTTATGAACAATGCAAGAGTGTTATGAACCATTTCAGAGTGTTATGAACAATGCCAGAGTGTTATGAACAATTCCAGAGTGTTATGAACAATGCCAGAGTGTTGTGAACAATGCCAGAGTGTTATGAACAATGCCAGAGTGTTATGAACAATTCCAGAGTGTTATGAACAATGCCAGAGTGTTATGAACAATGCCAGAGTGTTATGAACAATGCCAGAGTGTTATGAACAATGCCAGAGTGTTATGAACAATGCCAGAGTGTTATGAACAATGCCAGAGTGTTATGAACAATGCCAGAGTGTTATGAACAATGCCAGAGTGTTATGAACAATGCCAGAGTGTTATGAACAATGCCAGAGTGTTATGAACAATGCCAGAGTGTTATGAACAATGCCAGAGTGTTATGAACAATGCCCCACAGTCTAACACAGAGGAACTCCCGCACTGCATCAAACAATGTGCAGCATTAATATTTTTCCGCCAGCAAAGAGCCGGCAAAAATGTTATCTGCCGCAAGCAGCACGCAAATCCGCAACAAGCGGCGCAGCCCAGCACCCCCAACCCGAACTACCAAAGCGATCTGCCTGTCCCTCAGCCGACTTTGGGCTTCCCCGATCCCCATGGGACCTGAATTTGTCCGCCCCGAACCCCAGGGCGGAACAGACGCTGCCGCCAGTCATCTGTCGAGCAGGACGGTAAAAGTACAAACGGATGGTTGCTTACAGCGAGGCACAGGAGCTCAGTGATAAAGTCTGACTCCACCGCCATGCACCTTATTTAGCATTCATTTTTGGTAAAAAAAAGTTCCCAACAGCCTCTGATCCTCTGATCCAGTCCTTGAGCTGTCAATTTTACAAACCAGATTCAACGGATCGAAATGATTCAGCAAATTTTTGTGCGCTATGTGTCACCTTCCAATCCAGACGTCTAGCAGTCCCTGGTTTAAGATAAGAAACGCATTCAAACAAATTTTATTTTGAGAATGCAGAATGCAGAAGGAAAATTATCTAGAAGGGAGATTTTCTCAACTGAATAATTGCCTCCATCTCCAGCTTCTCTTGAGTTTGCGGGTATATTTATAGAAGCAGCAATTTTCATGCAGCGATTAAAAAGATTTTTTGTTTTGTGCAACTTTTCTCTCCGTTATCTTTTTAGTCTTTGAGTAAGCGGGGATTTTATAAATATGGGATTAAAAGAGATTACAGAAATGCAAATGATTTGGTGAAATTTGTTCATGGATGAGGTGATATTTTGTCGCAAATTGGCTGGCTGGGGGCACTCCACTCTCTTTGCAGGCTCTCTTTGCTTTGAGGGCCGACAGAACAGCGCTGCTTATGAGAGCTCCAACACTTCAGATTTGGGGCCTTCCAATTTCGAGGTTCTCAGAGAGCAAGCTAAAAATGTAAAAATGTAAATCTAACATTATTAAATCATTTGCTGCACGGCTCCGGACCGCGCTCGAAGTTGACGCTCTATGACTCACTCTATGACTCACTCTATGACTCACTCTATGACTCACTCTATAACTCACTGAGTGACTCACTCTATGACTCACCGGGTGAATCACTCTATGACTCACTCTATGACTCACTGAGTGAATCACTCTATGACTCACTCTATGACTCAACGAAATCACCCATTAAATTTAGCTTCTCAATGCTCCAATATCGGCCCCAGCAAGCTAGCTAGATGAAAGAAAAATCTTATATACAGAAATAAGAGTATTCAAAAAAGTATTTCAATGAATTCTAATGAGGCAGACGAGTTGGGGAGCTGACGTAAAAAAAGAGGACTCAGGCGAAATAATATAGAATGAGAATTTGCATTGTTCTGCTGGGTGTGCTGCTCGAGTGCATTGTGAGTAACTCAAGCTGCTCTCCTTAATTCAGTTATAAATCGTCAGCTTCCTCAGCTTCATCGTCTCTTGCTCTGCGCCGCTGCCGCCGCCGCCGCCATCCGCTTGATGATGAGGCTGGTGGGGAGGCTGCGGCAGCCGGCTGTCACCGGATCGCTCAGTCCGTTGCCGAAGATGCTGTTGGTCTCCGACACGCCGTACATCAGGGGTGGGCGGCCTCCGCTGCGCCGGGTGAACTCCTGCCGGGGCAGGGAGGGGGTCGGGTGACCTCTGTGAGAGACTGGCTGCGTGCTAGTGACGTGAGAGGTGGGTGAGAGTGACATTGAGAGTGAGAATGAGATTAAGATTAAGAGTTAGAGTAAGGTGAATATTCAGAGTGAGAGTGAGATTGAGATTGAGAGTGAGAGTAAGAGTGAGATTGAGAGTGATAGTGAGAGTGAGATTGAGAGTGAGAGTGAGAGTGAGAGTGAGAGTGAGAGTGAGAGTGAGAGTGAGAGTGAGAGTGAGAGTAAGAGTGAGAGTGAGAGTGAGAGTGAGATTGAGAGTTAGGGTGAGATTGAGAGTTAGGGTGAGTGAGAGTTAGAGTGAGATTGAGAGTTAGGGTGAGATTGAGAGTTAGGGTGAGATTGAGAGTTAGGGTTAGATTGAGAGTTAGAGTGTGATTGATAGTTAAGGTGAGATTGAGAGTTAGGGTGAGATTGAGAGTTAGAGTGAGATTAAGAGGTTAATTGAGATTGAGAGCGAGAGTGAGACACATTGATAAAGAGAACACCATGGCGTGAGCAGACTGTCAATACTATTGCATTTCTCAAACGCACTATTACCGACATGTATCGAAAGCAACAAGAAGCGCTTCTGCGACAAACAGCGAAACCAAAAACCCAACGTGCCCATTCGATTCGGAACTCCCCCCAGGCTCCATCATCACTCTCTCCTCACCGCCTCATCCTCCCAAGTCGCAGCGGGAGGCCGTCAGCTGGCAGTGGCAGTCAGCGCGCATCTCTCATTATCGCCAGTTCCTCTCTGCTATCTCTCAGCGCAAGAAGCTGCCTGCCCCATCCTGCTGCTGCCTGCCTGTCCGCTTCGCTGCACGTGTCTTTCAAAATGCCGGGCACTATTAGACATCCCAGTCAGACTTTACTGGCCAAATTTGCGCTGTCGAAACACTTTTTTTGCGTTTTGAATGCCTTCCGACTTGCAGATGTTTGCAATGAGGATTCGGTAATCACCTGACTGAGTCTCACCTTGATAAACCACAGAGATTAGACTGAGTCTCACCTTGATAAACCCCAGAGATTAGACTGAGTCTCACCTTGATAAACCACAGAGATTAGACTGAGTTCACCTTGATAAACCACAGAGATTAGACTGAGTCTCACCTTGATAAACCACAGAGATTAGACTGAGTCTCACCTTGCCGAGAGTCCCCTTGCCACAGAGATGGCCAGGTGGCTGGAGTTGGAGAAGAACACTTCTGACATCAGACTGTCAGGTGCGTAATTGTTCTTTGAACTCGCCGCCAACACCGCCACGTTAGGCAGGTCTCGCAGTTGCTCGGCCAGCCGCTCGGCAAAGTTGCTGTCGAGGAAGACGACAACCCGGCGCGCCTTGCACTGCGACAGATCGGCCAGCAGCTCCTCGGGGCTGTACTCCTCGTCACGAGAGACCTGCCGGGGGAGGTTTGGTTCGAAGTGAATATAAAAGACAAGCTACACTACTGAATTTTGGGGTCGGTAGTAGCATCGTTTGTAAATTAATTTAGGATAAAAATAAGTTAAAAATAAACTAAATTCATCTAGAGTTAGAAAGAGAGAGTGAGATTGAGAGTGAGACTAAGTTTAAGATTGAGAGTTAGAGGCAGGTGAATATGGAGAGTGAAAAGGAGAGAGAGTGTGTGTGAGAAGAGATTGAGAGTGAGAGCGAGAGTGAGAGTGATAGTGAGAGTGAGAGTGAGATTGAAAGTGAGAGTGAGAGTGAGATTGAAAGTGAAAGTGAGATTGAAAGTGAAAGTGAGATTGAGAGTGAGAGTGAGAGTGAGAGTGAGATTGAGAGTGAGATTGAGATTGATATTGAGAGTGAGATTGAGAGTGAGATTGAGAGTGAGATTGAGACTGAGATTGAGATTGAGAGTTGGAGTGAAATTGAGAGTGAGATTGAGAGTGAGAGTGAGAGTGAGAGTGAGATTGAGAGTGAGATTGAGAGTGAGAGTGAGAGTGAGAGTGAGAGTGAGAGCGAGATTTGGATTGAAAGTTAGAGTGAGAGTGAGAGTGAGATTGAGAGTGAGATTGAGATTGAGATTAAGAGTGAGATTGAGAGTGAGATTGAGAGTGAGATTGAGAGTGAGATTGAGATTGAGAGTTGGAGTGAAATTGAGAGTGAGATTGAGAGTGAGAGTGAGAGTGAGATTGAGAGTGAGATTGAGAGTGAGATTGAGAGTGAGAGTGAGATTGAGAGTGAGATTGAGAGTGATATTGAGATTGAGAGTGAGAGTGAGAGGTAGAGAGTGAATTAATTAGTGAATTGAGTGAATTGAGCGGCTAAATTAATTGGCCAGTGACGTGCTGTGCGATTCACACCCGTGAGGCCAGCCTCCAAGGCTCAGAGAGTGCACATGCCTGACCATGAGACACCCTGAGTAAGCTTGCGAGTGCTCAGGGTCCAGCGAACTGAGCATGACTTGCTGGCTGCGGGTCAACTGTCGCCTTGGCTTGCAGATATAGTAAATCCTCCCCAAGCATCTGCTCACATCGTAATCGTTGTTGAAGTCCCAGAGCAGCAGGGAGCCGTCCAGCAGAGCCGGGCTTCGCAGGTAAATCACCAGGTTGTTCACGCAGTAGTCGGTGCGGCACAGGCGCTGCAGGTGCTGCTGGAAGGCCACCTTCATCCCGCCGGCCGCGTGCAGATTCTCGGCCACGGTTTCCGCCAGTCGGCGGGATCGCCGGTCGGCGTAGAAAGTCTGCACCGCGGCGGCCGAGAAGCCGGCGTCGCGCAGCTTGGCGTGCACCCGCGCGACCGCCGCCTCCGTGCCGTCCAGTCCGGCGTCCGGGTTCCAGCCGCCGGCCACCAGCACAGCCTGGTCGCAGCTCTGCTCCAGCGGGCAGTGCGCCGTCACGTCGGTCAGACTCGGACAGCTCCCGCTTCCGGCCGAGCCAGACCGGGCGTCGTCGTGGACGGCGGAGCCAGCGGCGGCGGCCTGCAGGGGGCACTGGGGACGACGCGAGAATGGGTAGGCGGGCGGGCAGGGCGCGAACCCGGGCAGCTGGGCGCAGGCGAGGCGCTGGGTCAGGTGCGGCGTCTCCGTGTCGCTCTCGTAGGCCACCAGCGGCAGGAAGTGGTGCTCGCAGTGCCTGTAGGCTGGGTGGCCTTGTGTGGCTCGCCAGAACAGCGAGGTGCGACAGTGCGGGATGGCGGCCGGGTAAAGGCAGCCGCCCTTTGCTGTGGGAAGAGTGGCAGGATGGCTTCTTTGATTCCTTTGATCCTCCGCCCCATTTGCTTCCTTTGATCCTCCGCCCTTTTGATTCCCCTGATCCTCCACCCTTTTGATTCCTTTAATCCTCCGCCATATTTGCTTCCTTTGATCCTCCGCCCTTCTGATTCCTTTGATCCTTCGCCCTGTTTACTTTCTTTGATCCTCTGTCCCATTTGCTTCCTTTGATCCACCACCCCTGTATTCCTTTGATCCCTCGTCCCCTGGATTCCATTGATTCTCCGCCTCCTTCTGATTTCTTTGATCCTCCGCCCGAAGCCACTCACCCAGAGTAGTTCCTGCCAGCCTGCGGCACCTGTTCCTATCGAATCTCAGGTGAAGGAAGAACACGAACAGCAGGTGGCCGAACTGCTTCCTAGGAAACGGGTCCAGCACCAGCACGCCGTCCCTGGCGTGCAGGAAGCGCCGCTGCTGCAACACCTTCAGCCGGTATCGAGTCCAGGACGACGGCTTCGCCAGGTGGACTCGGAACTCGGACTTCGGCAGGGCTTGAACGTCCCGGCACTCCTCCGGGCTGGTGACCTCGGTCAGGTCGCAGGACAGGGACATCACGTGATCGTGGGCAGCGGCGGCCAGCTCTTCGTCAGAGGAGACCGCGGCCAGGACGGCGCTCGGCGCCAGAATCAGCAGGACCAGCAGCGCCAGCTTCATCTCCGAACAGCGGCGGGTGCTCAGAAGTTGTCGGATGGGATTATTTTCAACTCGGAGGTTTTCAATTTTTCCTCTGCTGACAGCCCGGCCTGCCGGCCTGCTTAAATAGAGCTGCAGTCTGGGGTGCGGCCCCGGTGCACCCGCGCGGCCCGGGAGCGGAGGGGGGCGGCCGGCCCGCAGGAACACATCGTAAAGTTTTATTTGGTCACAAGGTGGCCGTGATGGGCTGATGACGCTCGGAGTCTGGGGTTGCTGCGGCATGGGAGGGCGCTTTGCCACGTCACAGCCAGTGAAATCCGACGGCAGCTCAAGAGGCGAACGGCGCTCGCCCAAGACGAGACCGGAGAGCAACCGGAGAGCATTTATTTGAACCGCTGGCCAGGTTGGGGGAATAAAACTGCCGATTGTTGCAACAATTAATGTCGGTTTACAATGCCGGCCCGGGCGCTAAATGAGCCTGCCGGACTCTCGCCATTACGACTGAGGGGATTCGCATCTGCTGCCCTCTCCTCTCCCCTGCTCTCCCCTCTCCTGCTCTTCAGCTCTCCTGCTCTCCTTCTCCTCTCTCTCCCCCTTCTCTCTCCCCTCTCCTCTCTCCTCTCTTCTCTCTCCTCTCTCTTCTCTCTCTCTCTCCTCTCTCCTCTCTCCTCTCTCCTCTCTCCTCTCTCCTCTCTCCGTCTCTCTCCTCTCTTCTCTCTCCTCTCTTCTCTCTTCTCTCTCCTCTCTCCTCTCTCCTCTCTTCTCTCTCCTTCTCTCTCCTCTCTTCTCTCTCCTCTCTTCTCTCTCCTTATCTCTCCTCTCTCCTCTCTCTTTCTCTCATTCTCTCTCCTCCCTTCTCTCTCCTTCTCTCCTTCTCTGTCATCTCTCCTCTCTCCTCTCTCCTCTCTCCTCTCCTCTCTCCTCTCTTCTCTCTCCTCTCCCCTTATCTCTTCTTCTCTCATTCTCTCTCCTCTCTTCTCTCTCCTCTCTCTTTCTCTCATTCTCTGTCATCTCTCCTCTCTCCTCCCTTCTCTCTCCTCTCTTCTCTCTCCTTGTCTCTCCTCTCCCTTTATCTCTCCTCTCATTCTCTCTCCTCTCTTCTCTCTCCTTCTCTCTCCTCTCTCCTCTCTCTTTCTCTCATTCTCTCTCCTCCCTCCTCTCTCCTTCTCTCCTTCTCTGTCATCTCTCCTCTCTTCTCTCTCCTCTCTCCTTCTCTGTCCTCTTTTCTCTCCTCCATTCATCTCTCCTCTCTCCATTTTCTCCTTCTCAGAGTGACCCCTATGCCAAATTCCATTCCTTCAATCAGTTTTTCCAGCGTCTCTGCACCCCCTCCCGGCCAGTTCGAATCAGTCAATTAAATTACAGTCATAATACTCGTACACTCAAGCTCATAAAACTATCAAAGCTCAAACTCCAGCTCAGCTCGGACTCGACCTCTCAGGTCTCTGACAGTCCGGCATGAGGGTGGCGTGCAGCAGGCTGGTTGCCCACCCCGGCAATGCGCACAGTTTAAAGCTGGCCAAGTCCTAAAACATGTTTACGATAGAATGCCAATTTACGGGGCACGGGGGAGGCTGCAGCCCCTCATCAGTTTTTGCACCTGGGCGGCTTGTGGAGGCTTCTGGCATTGTTTCTGAAATTACAGCTTAACAACCCAAATATTTGGAGTCGTATAAATTCCTAGGACGTTCACGTCGAGGGGTAGCAAGTAAGCAGGTAATAGCAGGTAATAATGGCTGCATAATATCCTCTGGAATCCCCCAGAGCAGGCATTATAAACTGAGAAATTGTGCTGTCAAAGTGTTTACTGGGCTTTATTGATCTGCGCGCAACCAGGTAACTACCGAGGGGCTCCCAGATCTGCTGCACAGCGCTGGGGCCTTGAGCTCAATCTGCATGCTTATAAAACTCCTCTGGCTGCTCCATAAATATCAATTAATTACTACTCACTTTCTCGCTGCACTAACTGCTCAAGTAGATCATGTCTACTTTCTCTAATTGTCTGTCTTATCTCTTATAAGATATATTATCTCTTATCTCTTATCTCTTCTGTCCGATCTCTCCTCTCTGCTCTCTGCTCTCTTATTTCCTCTCATATCTTTCTTCTCTTTTCTCTTCGCTCTTACCTTTTCTCTCTTATCTCTCCTCTCTTATCTCTCCTCTCTTGACTCCCCTCTCTTATCTCTCCCATATTAGCTCTCCTCTCTTATTTCTCCGCTCTTTTCTTTTCTCTTTTTCTCTCCTCTCTACTCTCTCATCTCTCATCTCGCCGCTCCCATCTCTCCCTCTCGCTCTGCCCCTAAAATTCATCAGGTATTTCTCTATTCCATCTCTCGAAAAAGCATCTTGCCTGATCACAACACCGAGACACGTCCTCAGTGAGCAAACCAAATGAAGTCATTTTGTCAATATTTCCCCATTTCACCCTTGCTTGATTGAGCTGTGAGTCACTGCACCCCCAGTGAGATCATTCGCTCACTCAGTCGCTATTACTGGCAAGTCAAGAATAGGTGAATGACGCAAAACCCAACACCCGGCCGGTCCTTTGTCATCACCGTCTTATTAATGTTCTTAGCGTCACTGGTTCCCAAAATAGGTTTTGGCAGCAGTCTGTAAGGAGATTACCGGTGTCTATTAAATATAGCTTTTTATGATTAAGTAAAGAAATACTGACACGGACCCCAGATCAAAGGCCATACCGCATAATTGAGTTGGAAAGTAGATAAGGTAATAAACCTGGCTATCGCGGCTCCTCAATTTATGACTTGCCGGCACATTTGCTCACCTCAGCTGAAGTCAGTATAGACTTGGCGCGGACATTGAATCTCAACCGAGCCACCCAGACGTCAATAAAACCTGCTGCGGTCCGCTAATGCGGTCTGAATTGCAAAATTATTATCTAATATATTAGTCTTCTGTCGCGATATAAACTACTAATTATTAGTCAGAAAAGTACGCCAAGTGGTTTTTAACAAAAATGTGCTTCGGCATACTGCTTCTAATATTTATATACTGGCTCTGGCTGGCTAAAACGTGACCTACCCATTAACATTGCATTGTATTTCGCTTCAAGAGTAACTAAAGCAGAGCAAGCTAAAATTGAGTAGAAATGAAGTTTGTAAAGTAAAAAAATGTACTTTTAGTTAAGTGCAAATTGCGCCTGCTTCCTTATTGACAGCTCTGAGGATGCCGGAACCAACTGACTGACAGATCGGTCCGGTGCATTCGAATCCCAGACATCATCTTCTCCGAGCGCGGCTGGGCTTCTTCAAATTCTGCACCGCATTATCGGCGTCAAGGTTGCGAGTCTGGTCGTCAGCCATGCCGACCAGAACTGCGGAGTTGTGGGCGCGACCAGGGTTCAAACTAACTCGCTCATCTACTGGCTTTCTGGGAAAATGGGTAGCCACTTCTTTTTCTCCTCAGCTTGATTCTTCTTGTGCTGTGCAATCAGTGTGGCCCCCCAGACCCTCATTTTGCTGTGCCACCAGTGTGGGTAGGGTAGGGTAGGTAGGGTAGGGTAGGGTAGGGTAGGGTAGGTAGGGTAGGGTAGGTAGGGTAGGGTAGGGTAGGGTAGGGTAGGGTAGGTAGGGTAGGGTAGGTAGGGTAGGGTAGGGTAGGGTAGGTAGGGTAGGGTAGGTAGGGTAGGGTAGGGTAGGTAGGGTAGGGTAGGGTAGGGTAGGGTAGGGTAGTTGGGTATCTACACCCTTATACCAGAGAGAGTGGGTGCTATGGGAAACTATACAATATAGCAGCAACAGGTATACGAGAACTTACGGCCAATGATGCAGCCGCTGCAGAAGCTTAATGAAATTAGCAGAAGCAAGGCAACAAATAGTATTCTCATATTAACTATATTATTCTAAATTTTATAATGCAGCAGCAAAATGCACCAAAAAGGAACGCATAGTCAAATTTTGAGCAAGGGAATTGTATTATTACATGTTCTTGTGGTACTTTGACTATCTAGGTTTAAGTGGAAATTTTTCACACACTTTGGACCATAGACTGATACAACTGATGCTGGGATCGAGCTAGCTACTTGTGAACTTACATGTATATAGCTTTTTGGCTTGGAGCTGATAGCTCCGTGCACTGTCTGAACATGGGATAGACAGACACACTTATGGGATACTCATGGGATACTCATTGGATTCTCATGGGATACTCATGGGATACTCATTGGATTCTCATGGGATACTCATGAGATACTTTTTTGGATTTTCATTAGATTCTCATGGGATTCTCATTAGATTCTCATGTGATTCTCATTAGATTCTCATTTAGATTCTCATGGGATACTTATGGGATATCCGTAGGATAATCAAGATATACTGGGATGCTCATGATACTCATGCAGTTAATGGAGGCTTGAGTATTAAAACTATGGGACCAGCTCCTGGCTAAATGGCTCCATTAACAGAAGAGCTCTGAGCACTCATACAGTTCAGTCGCTAGCGAGGGAATGCGGATACGGTACATACGCAGGCACACGCTCATAAGATAGGGTGTACAGCAGCCCAGACTTTCTCATTGTCTGGCATGTTCACACTAAGCCATGTTCACATGTTTCATGCAAGAGCGCAAAATTAATTTCATGGCTTGTGGAATCGAACCAATGTACTCGTACTTTGGGACGTAGAGTCAGACACGTAAGTTTCGAAGCTTAGTAAAACAAGCAAACAGCCGAACCGCGATGCACTTTTACACGAAGCTTGACTGCGATTTGTAAAAACAGCAGTTTAAAACAGAGCCGCAGCTCAGGCTTGGCCATAGACAACTGGCTGGCTGGCTGGCTAAACTCTATGGACCAAAGCCTATCGCAGTCGAGGACGGGCCGACCTGTTCCGAGCGAGCTAAAGAGAGCGGCAGCGAAGCCCAGAGCCCAGCACCAAAACAGCGACAGGACTAGCAAGCAGCTTCTCTAGCAATTGACTTGACTCGTTCCACTTTGCCACACCAGCAGAGATGGCCTACGCCATGTACAACAACAGCAGCAGCAAGCGAAGCTTCTTCTACGATGTACGCAACCTGTCCTACGGCTACTACGGCATGCACCCCATGGACCAGGCCGTGGTGGAGTACCAGCGGGGCCGACCGGCCGCCAAACTGCCCTCCAGACAGCTGAACCGCCAGTTCAAGCCCGCCAGCATCCAGTTCGAGGACGAGCAGCAGCAGCAGCAGGTGCTGCAGATCAGCGTGGTGCAGCAGCAGGCCAAGCAGAAGCAGCACCAATTTCTGGTGCTCTCAGTTGGCTCGGACGATTCTGAGCCTGCCGCCGCTTCAACGGTCACCCTGCCGGAGTCGCAGGCGGTCCGCCTGGTGCAGCGGCTGCGCAAGCTGTCGAAGTGGAAGCCCGGCAGTAGCGGCCAGCTGCCCACCTTCGGCCAGGGCCTGGTGCACGAGGACTCGGTCTTCAAGGCGCAGATTGTGCCGCTGACGCAGGGTGCCGGGCACGGCCTGAAGATCCTGGCCGAGACTCGAGCCCGCGACCCGCAGGAGCGCCGCGAGCTGAGCAGCGTCTTGCTGCCCATGGACTCGGCCTGCCTCACGAAGTTCCGAGCTGTCCTGGCCGACCTCGTCTCCACCGAGACGCCGCTCTACCACACCGAATCTCTGCAGGTGTCAGACGGCTCAAAATTCTACCTGGACCTCATCCGGGAGGACGCGGCCCACTACCTGAAGGTGTCGCACGTGACCCGCGACTTCCGCAGCATCGTCATCGTGCCCGCCTGCGACGTGGCCGCCCTGCGCGACCTGCTCGACTCCAGCCTGCGCGCCATGCAGCAGCGAGCGCCGGACGAAATCGCCAAGGACGCCAAGCGGCCGAAGCAGCCGCGCCAAGCCGGCCGAAACTCGCGCCGCAGGCCGCGCTTTGCCCAACGGAAGCGCCGAGCCGGCGCCAACTCGGAGGAGGAGGCCGAGAAGGAGAACGAGAACAGCAGCAGCTGCAGCGGCGGCGCCGCCACCGCCGAGGCCATCGAGAAGCCGACGGCGGAGCGCCTGCAGCAGCTGCCGGGTGGCAGCGGCGGAGGCGCGGACGACGGTTCGACGGTGGAGTCGCGCTCGGTGGAGAACGGCGACCAGACGACCGGCGCGGGCACCGTCGAGTGACGAACGAGCGGGAGGCGCCGCTGACTGACGGACTCTCATTGATTACTCTGTTCTCCAAGTTGTACGGATATTATTATTGACGCGCTGATTATAAATTGCCCAAAAGCCCTAAATTTTGTCAACCAGCCTCGTTACTCAAGCTCTTAACCAAGCCTCATCTGTTCCTCCTGTACTTGTAAACCCGCTGCTTCAGGACAATCGCATCTGTGCCTGTGCACAGCCTGCGGCAGCGTGCTCAATGCCCCAAGACACACACACAGTATCTAGCTCTTTGTTCCTAGCCAACTCTGTCATTTGCACCATTCGGCAACACGGCCCTGGTGGCTGGCCAAGTGCCAGTTAATTCGCTAAGCAGGCTACTCAGTACTAAGTAGTGCAGTAGGGGCACTATAGCGCTTTTTGAAATCGCTTACCCAATAAAATCAGCAACGAAAGGCGAAACGGAGAACAGCAGCACCCGAGATTTGCAAAGTTCAACATTTGACGTTTATCTATTAAGCAAGCAGTCTGTTCGACTTGTTGATTTTCTAAAAGAAATAATTATTAAAACTTGACATTTCTTGAAGAAATTCTTGATGAAAACAAAATTAAAAGTACAGAACAGACGAAAACAAAATTTAAGAAGGCTACAATCGCAATACATTGCGCTTGTTTAACAACCCAACCGAATCTAAGGTACACGATGTACTTTGATTTGTACTGCAAACCTAAAGCAAAAAATGCGACTAAAAAAGCCTGTAAATCAATCAATTAAAACCCAAATTCGTCTCCAAGAAATCCTCCAGAGATGGCTTTTCTGCCTTTTTTCTGCTCCTTGAAGCTACTTGAACAGATTGAAAACTTTTCGGATTTGAATTCGGTGAATTCACCAGAGAGAAGACATGGACAGCTAAAGTGCAAGGGCGCAACACTCGATTTTCTTAGAAATGAGCCGGAGTGTTCCTTAGAAATAAGGAACGCGTACGCATGCTTCTCGTAGATCACCAGTGCACAGATTTTTCGTCTATGGCAAAACCTCAATAGGCGCTATGCGTTTTCTAGAGCAAACTGAATGCACTGGCGACACGACAAATACACGTTCCTCCGCGGCCTCCAAAATCATTTCTAGGAAAATTGAGCGTAACATCCTGCTCGTACTTCAGATGTCCACGCATAAGAGGATTTCTTGGCATATCAATTGTTAGTATCTCTCCATAATTAATTGTTCTTCAATTCCCAAACAATCAATCGATTAGTCCAGGTAAATGGCAAACACGGTGGCCACAGCGTACAGCGAATTGTTGCGGAACTGGTAGCTGGCGAAATTGTCGGTGGCGTCATTCCACAGACAGCGGCTGCTGATGGCCAGGCCGTGGCCGCCGTTCATGCCGATGGAGCTCACCACGACAAACTTGTAGCGGCCAAGCGCCTGCAGCTCCTTGATGCGACCGCGGATCACCTGTGGAATGTTTGGCGGGTAAATGGAGCTAGTTGGGATTTGAGTGAATGATGCTGTGTGACTAGCTGTTGAGATTTGAGTGAATGATGCTGTGTGACTAGCTGTTGAGATTTGAGTGAATGGTGCTGTGTGACTAGTTGGGATTTGAGTGAATGGTGCTGTGTGACTAGTTGGGATTTGAGTGAATGGTGCTGTGTGACTAGTTGGGATTTGAGTGAATGGTGCTGCGTGACTGGTTGGGAATTGGAATGAATTATTGCTTGCTGGTCCAAGGAGATTCACCTGGCTGATGTTTTTGCTCATCTCCCTGGCGAAGTCCTCCTCGTAGCGCTCCTCGGCCAGATATCCTTCCAGGACGTCCTTGAGAATTTTGTGCACTTCGGCCACGGGGAAATTGCGGTGCGGACCAAGCTGGTAGCTGTTCTCCAGCTTCACCGCGCCGTGATGAGGCAGCTCGTCAATCTGCGACACGGAGCTGATCGGTCTGAGACGGGAGGTTGCGGAGAAAAAAGTCCTAATAAATCTCGAAGAATGAAGATCAAAATTAGAGAAATTTGAAAATTAAAAAAATGTTTTGAAAACAGTGAAAATCGTAGGGAAACGTGAATAAAAGTAAAACAAAGTAGAAATTGTGATGCAGCAACTTTTTGATGCAATGACGTCAGTTTAAAAGATAGTGACACCATTTCCGGAATAATGAAACTGATCCTAGGGATTATGGCGCTAATCCAATGATAATGGTGCTTATCCTATGGATAATGGCTGTAATCCAATGGTAATGGCGCTTATCCTATGGATAATGGTGCTAATCCTATGAATAATGGTGCTAATCTTATGGATAATGGTGCTAATCCTATGGATAATGGTGCTAATCCTATGGATAATGGCGCTTATCCAATGGATAATGGCGCTAATCCAATGGATAATGGCTCTAATCCAATGGATAATGGCGCTTATCCAATGGATAATGGCGCTAATCCAATGGATAATGGCGCTAATCCTATGGATAATGGCGCTAATCCAATGGATAGTGGCGCTAATCCAATGGATAATGACGCTAATCCAATGGATAATGGCGCTAATCCAATGGATAATGACGCTAATCCAATGGATAATGACGCTAATCCAATGGATAATGGCGCTAATCCAATGGATAATGACGCTAATCCAATGGATAATGACGCTAATCCAATGGATAATGGCGCTAATCCTATTGATAATAGTGCAACCCCTGAGATCAACGGTGCCCAAATTTGAGTAGAGTGCATCGCATCGCAGTGTTGATAAAAAGTAAAAAAACAACACAAGCACTCAGTAACTTTCAGGATACTGTGAATTAGAAATTCCTAATTATGATCATTATGAAAACTATTGCAAATTGGACTCTTACTAACACTTTTTTCGAAAGAGCAACCCTGTCGCAATCTTCTTTCGCTGCCAAGGCACAGACAGGATAGGCGAGACAGGCGTCAGCTTATAAATCAAAGCGGGTGTGAAGGCCAGGCATTGCAACAGACAATAGAAATCGCAAGCGGACAGAAGAACCAATGAAAAAGAGAGCCGAACAAAAGCCACGAAGGAATGTAAAAAAGGGTTTGAAATTTTTTAAAACACCTTTCGTCATCCTCAGCAATGAAGCTCTTTCTGCTGCTGTAAGGACACATTTATGGGTTTGCATAAATTTTAAGATACAAGTACACTTATAAAATATTTTGTTAATATGGGCCAAAGTTTGTGACAAAGGCAAAAAAATTTATTGGCTCTATATTGAAAATATTTATAACATTAGATTATGGTTGAAATGTATTCATATGTTAACTACTACTGAATTCCAAAGCAAACTTACTGGCTAAACCTTCCTCCTGGGAGATGCTTCATCTGGAAGTGGCCAGTCGCTGGGGCATTGCTCTGCTTGCGCAGATTCCTAGCTGCCCTGTCTTTTGCCAAGTCGCTGGCCATTTGTGCATGAAAAACCATGACATTCTGATTCATTTTTAATCTAGCCTTGCAGTACTTACTAGTGAACGAAATAAATAAAAATTCAAGTATGCACATTACTTGATTTCAATAGAATTTTGACTATTCCTTGCGTTGAAATGCCTTCAGCCACAAGCAAAAACATAAAAAATTCTTAACTACTCTGCAGTTTAATATATATACCCTGTTAAGATTTACTATAATAAATGCATGGAAATGCTTCATCTAGAACTAGAAGTGATATTTGAAGGATGAAACATATTTCTTTCTTTCCAAAACGCTTGATTTAGTTAAAATTTTATTGGCATTTTTGTCGGGTCATAATACAAAAATAAAAAGTATGCCATTTCTGATTTTATTATGATTGTTAGACTTACAATTAAAAATAAGAATTTACACAAAGACGTATTTACAGTAACAATTTGATTCATAATTAAATCTATATGTTAATAATCGGAATAAACGTTTTTCTTAATTAGAAACTTAATAAGATGACAATTGTTTTTCTATTTTTGCCGTAGTTACGGTAACGGAACTTGTGAAGATTGAACAACTAATTCAATAATTCTAGCATATAAATTTTCAAAAATATACTTCGCCACAGGGCGTTAATAAACCTTCTTTAAATAAAAAAGAAAACAAAATATGAAAACCCTCGATTTTCTACTGATCTTTATATAAAATAGCTATCATATCCTTTACGCCTTATTTTATAAACATGGCAGATAAAGATGCCAGAAAGAACATGCTCAATTTATGAAACAACCTAAAAAATTTAAAGCATGCGCTGTTAAAAACACATTTGCATTAGATTGACACCATGGATCCACGTAAACAAAAAAGGATTTCTTACAATTACTAATAAAACTCTAGTAAATCAGATTTTTCTTCTTAGAGTTTTACATTTCGTAGTACATGTCTAATCAAAAGAATGAAGTAATTTGTTAAAACGTACTAACACCGAAAGTAAGCGATATATTTTCAAAATAATTTAAGTCGGCGTCAAAAATTAAAATTTTAAATAAAATGTTAATAAACCATCAATAGCTATCGTATTTTACACGAATCGACATTTTCATATCTACATGTACCGGCAGGTCACTACAGCCGATGCCTTCACAAAAGGCACGGAAATTTTGCTAAACAAATTTCACTTTTCTTGTGTAATCTAGCTTAAGCTCAAGCACAGGCGACACATTCAATGTGTGTACAGCGTGGCGGCTCACTGGATTCAACCATTAGATATACGAGTACTGTACTGTACAATTGCGTGTATAGCAGTGTAGTTCTAGCTCGTACGATTCTGTGTACTAAAGTGCTCCCTTCTTCAGTTCAAGAAGTTCCATTTTGATGATGTATGCACTACTTTTAAATTTTGTGTTTGAATATTCAGGTTTTTTGCTACTTGTACACTGTATGATCATTCACTGTTCACTAAAAAAGGTTCGAAAGAGGCCACAAGCATTTGTATTACAAGTACAAGCTTATGCGCTTAATCTGGAGAGCGATGCTCTCTGTGATTTTCGTGTATTTTACAGAGGCAGATTAAATACAGACCATATAGGAGCTGATCAACTATGGCATAATAAACATAATAAAAAAATCACACGAAAAATGTCCTAATTGTCTACTTGCAAAGCCCTGATATCAGTAGAGCGATGCGATTATTGTATTTAGAATTCAATTCGTGCCCGAAGTGCCACCAGGCGGTCGGGCTTTGTGCAAACTCTGGATTTTGAAGGACAGGTCACGGAGCTTTCGCATCACGTCGCCAGTTTCCTCCTTCATCAGGCTCTGGCCCTCCTTGGACTGCAGGCTGGGCACGCGATCCTGGTGGGGGGCATCTCTGGAATTAAGGTGAGTTTGGGCTAATGGGTAGATGCTCAATTAGACAGAAACTTGGACAGACAGACAGAAACACTTGGACAGACAGACAGACAGACTCACTTGTCCAGCTGCTCCAGCCGGCCGTCCATCTCAAAGTGCCGCTCGGAGAGGCCCTCCTGCATCTCCCTAGCGGCGTCCAGTGACTCGAAGGAATTTCCCACATCAAAGGCCCGCAGCCGGCCCTCGTTGAAGTCGTTCAGCAGGCGAATGAGGCTGACCTCCATCTGGCGCACATTCTCCAAATCGGTGATGAACACGTGCTCTCGGCAGGGAGTCAGGGACGCTGGCAACCCGAGCCGGTGACGGAGTCCGACATTGTCTGCTGCCTGTCTGATTTATACTACTAAGAGTAGACTGGCTGCTCAGATGCTGCTGAAACTATATGCGAACGTGAAGGCAATGCATTTCCTTGTGTCGTTTGTAGATTAAAACAGAAACAAAAATTGCCCTTAAATCCGAAATCCGTGAAAAAGGCCCATTGAATCCCTGAGAAATCGGCGAGTTTCATCGAGTATCTGAGAAATCATTGAGTTTTTAAAAAAAATCACCCTGAATACCTGAGAAATCACCCCAGAATACCCGAGAAATCACCCCAGAATACCTGAGAAATTACCCCTGAATACCTGAGAAATCACCCCTGAATACCTGAGAAATCACCCCTGAACACCAGAGAAATTGCCCCTGAATACCTGAGAAATCACCCCAGAATACCTGAGAAATCACCCAAGAATACCTGAGAAATCACCCCTGAATACCTGAGAAATCACCCCTGAACACCTGAGAAATCGCCCCTGAATACCTGAGAAATTGCCCCTGAATACCTGAGAAATCACCCCAGAATACCCGAGAAATCACCCCAGAATACCTGAGAAATCACCCCAGAATACCTGAGAAATTACCCCTGAATACCTGAGAAATCACCCCTGAATACCTGAGAAATCACCCTGAACACCAGAGAAATTGCCCCTGAATACCTGAGAAATCACCCCAGAATACCTGAGAAATCACCCAAGAATACCTGAGAAATCACCCCTGAATACCTGAGAAATCACCCCTGAACACCTGAGAAATCGCCCCTGAATACCTGAGAAATTGCCCCTGAATACCTGAGAAATCACCCAAGAATACCTGAGAAATCACCCGAGAATACCAGAGAAATTACCCCTGAGAAATTGCCCCTGAATAACTGAGAAATCACCCCTGAATACCTGAGAAATTGCCCCTGAATACCTGAGAAATTGCCCCTGAATACCTGAGAAATTGCCCCAGAATACCTGAGAAATGGTCTTCAAGCTTTTGAAATATAGCCTTCTAAAGCGAAATAAAAATATGCAAAATAAGTAGCAACAAGTTTATGAGTTGATTTTTATAATGAAAAACTATGAAGCCGCTGACAATGAAGTTGATGATTGAAAAAGAAACAGAGAAGCAATAAAATGTATAACAGGAAACAAAGTTTACCACAGTAATGTCTTGATTGATAAATAGAGTAATTCTGTCTCCATAGTTTGACTTAGCATCACTGCTCACTGCTCAGCTTGAATTTGAAGAAATGATTAACACAATATTATAACACAATATGCGGGATGCAGGACTAGGGATGGGGAGCAGGTGAGACGCGAACGGGCAGAACAGGCAGTCTGTAGCTTGTGGATAACTTTAAATGAATTAAGAAGTAACAACAAGCTGAAGGACAAAATCTATCGCCGTGAAATTGCATGACAACGGCGACTGAATCGCTTCGTTATGAAAACACTGGCTGGTGCCTGCTGAATTTAAACTAATACATGCAGTTTGTTTTAATATTGGAAGGCTCAAAACAGTTGGTTTGATGGTAAATTAGCACTATTATCACAGGGTGTCACTCCCAGATCACAGAGTGTCACTCCCAGACCGCAGGGTGTCACTCCTAGATCACAGGGTGTCACTCCCAGATCACAGGGTGTCACTCACAGACCGCAGGGTGTCACTCCCAGATCACAGGGTGTCACTCTCAGATCACAGGGTGTCACTCACAGACCGCAGGGTGTCACTCCCAGACCGCAGGGTTTCACTCACAGATCACAGGGTGTCACTCTCAGATCACAGGGTGTCACTCACAGATCACAGGGTGTCACTCCTAGATCACAGGGTGTCACTCAAAGATCCCAGGGTGTCACTCACAGATCACAGGGTGTCACTCCTAGATCACTGGGTGTCACTCTCAGATCACAGGGTGTCACTCCCAGACTACAGGGTGTCACTCACAGATCACAGGGTGTCACTCTCAGATCACAGGGTGTCACTCCTAGATGACAGAGTGTCAATCACAGATCACAGGGTATCACTCCTAGATCACAGGGTGTCACTCACAGATCACAGGGTGTCACTCACAGATCACAGGGTGTCACTCCCAGACCGCAGGGTGTCACTCTCAGATCACAGGGTGTCACTCCCAGATCACAGGGTGTCACACCACGCAGAACAGAACAAGCTACAAGTAGAAGTCCCCCAGACACAGCAGGGGCTATAAAATCAGGTAAGCATTCGCATTAAATAAATACTGCCAACTAATTATCGACGCCAAAAGTGATGAAGCTGCGGTAAATTGAAAGCTCAGACTCTTTAAGTTAAAAATAAATTTAGTAAGCGATGCAAATCTGAAGAGTTTAACAAAATTTAAACGCAAAAAATGAGGATTGAGTCGGGCAGGAGTGTACTCACAGGGGGTGCAGATGCCTGGCAGAATCTGCTGAAGTGAAGGCCACTAACTATTTTCAAAAGACTAAAAAACTCTAGTTTTCATTTCGTCCAGGCATCACGCACACGCATACGAACTGTGGGATAAATGGAGCAATCTACTGATAATCTTGACAAAGCTTAATAATAATACTTATCTAAATAATAATTAACATACCGTATGAATTAACAGACAAATTTTGTTCATAAAAACGAACTAATGCAAAATCAAGGCATTGCCTCAAAGCGAAGACGACAGCTAATAGACGGTCAAGTTATTAGAATATACAAGAAAACAAAATCGAAACTAAAGTTGGACACATGCAGTACTATAGTGATGAATAAAAAATACGAGATAACAATATTTATCATTCCACTCTGTCAAATAATTCTTCAATGAAAGAAGCTGCAAGGAGAGGCTAGGGCTCACCCACCAACCCCACTCCGTCGGAGCTAGCGATAATCAATGCTTTAGTGGAAACACCCACCACCCCACTCGGCCGCCGGAGCTAGCGATAATCAATGCTCTAGTGGAAACACCCACCACCCCACTCGGCCGCCGGAGCTAGCGATAATCAATGCTTTAGTGGAAACACCCACCACCCTACTCGGCCGCCGGAGCTAGCGATAATCAATGCTTTAGTGGAAACACCCACCACCCACTCCGCCGGAGCTAGCGATAATCAATGCTTTAGTGGAAACACCCACCACCCCACTCGGCCGCCGGAGCTAGCGATAATCAATGCTTTAGTGGAAACACCCACCACCCCACTCGGCCGCCGGAGCTAGCGATAATCAATGCTTTAGTGGAAACACCCACCACCCCACTCCGCCGGAGCTAGCGATAATCAATGCTTTAGTGGAAACACCCACCACCCACTCCGCCGGAGCTAGCGATAATCAATGCTTTAGTGGAAACACCCACTACCCCACTCCACCGGAGCTAGCGATAATCAATGCTTTGGAGGAAACACCCACCAGCCCACTCGGCCGCCCGAGCTAGCGAGAATCAATGCTTTAGTGGAAACACCCACCAGCCCACCCAACCGGGGCCAGCGCGCGCACAAATCAAGTCTATAATCTATTGAAAGTTATAAGCAGAGTGGCACTGGCATGATAACTGTCTTGTACGTTATTCAAAAAGCGTCGCGATAAATGGCATGCAATGTAGGGAGGGATGCAGGGAGTCATCCCGTCATTCGAAATCAGCTTTCTATTATTTCAAAAGTCGTTCCTAACTCTAAAACCAAGTTTCGTAGAGAATCAAAACAGCATAGTTATAGTTGTTAGGCCAGCAAAAATGGCGGCACCGACTGGACCCGGCAGCCGCTATCGCAGCAATCCAATTCAAAACCGGCCGGCGCGCGCTCCCGAGACCAGGCGTCAACGCGACTAGCCAGGCGACACCTGGACACGCCCGGACAGTCCAACAGGCGCAGACAGCGCAGCCGGGGACACGCACCAACCAGAGCGGCAACGCAATCGTCAGTGAGGTGAGCGCAGTCATGCAATTCCAGTTCAACCAGACCGGCCGGCAGGCTGGCGCAGGCAGCCGCCAGGCCACGGCCGGTGACATCAGCGCACGATTGCAGACGAAGAGACGCCAGCGAGGGCGGACAGGCCGGCAGAATCTCTTCGGCTAGCAGAGCGTCAGTGAGGCTGGTGATGCACAAAGTCAACTGGCGGAGCCGGCCAAGTTTAGGTAGCAAGCGGCTTAGTCCGTCCAGCGGCCGGCCAGCCCGTCCGGCCGGTCCGAACTCCTGGGCGAACAGGGACAGACAAGCCAGGCGATGACAGCCGGCCAGACAGGTGACCAACCGGTCGGCCGAGAAGGCCCCGTAGCTAAAGTGCAGGCAGAGTTCGGTGAGCTGCGGCAGCATGGCCAGGCCGGACAAGTCAGCTGACAAGTCGCCCAAGCGCGGCAGGTCGCGGGCGCACAGGCGGTGCAGGCGGGGACAGGCAGCCAGCAGGCTGGTGAGGCTGGGCTCGAACAAGTCGCGAAAGCTGATGGCCAGAGAGGCGAGCTGGGGCGGCGCGAACTCGGCCAGAGCGGCCAGATCCGCTTTGCTAGGCGCCCGGCCCCAGTCCAAGTCCAGGCGGTTCAGCTTGGGCGCCGCTCTGGCTATGGCCGGCGCCAGACCTGTGGCGCCGTTGATGGGGTGCCTGGCCCGAATTCCAAGCTCGCGTAGCGGTAGCCAAGCAAGCCGTGGCGCCGGGCGCGCCGGTCTGCCTGGCGCCATTTCCATGTCGACGTCAAATCCAACAGCGACAAATTGATGATTGTAATCGTCGCCAAAGTCGTTATTGAAGTCGTCTGCGTCGGCGCAGTCGGCCGAGTCGACGACGGCCGTCAGGCGAAGCGCGGCAAGGATGCCTTCGGCAGTGACGCTTGGCAGGCCGCTGAGTACCTGCGCGCGGGGTAAAAGATCTAATAATCATAACAATAATTGATTACACCTGCCCCAATTGGGCCAGATGTGCAACCGACAGCTCAGCCGCAGCAATTGCGCGGCGCACCTGAAGGCTGCGTACGGCTGTTGAGTCAAAGAGTCGCCACGCACACCCTTAATTACCCCAGCTAAGTGTTTTGCTCATGGACACAAATTGTTCCAATGGGATCGCAAATCGAACCCCCGACCTTCCAGTCGTGGGTCCGACGCTATAAGTCTAACAACTAGGCTACGTCAGCCGTTACAGAAATTCTAATTAGAAGGCGCACTCCTATAAATAGAAATCCTAAATAGAACTCCTATAATTTCGAGTGCGTGCTTTCACAGGTAAGATCAATCCTTACGGTTATTAGACACATAATTCGCCCCAAAACTACTATAAGTAGCAAATTGGAAAGCACAGATTTTATAACTTTTCCTTTCCTTAAAACTGACCTTAAAATCTACTCATAGTAGTGCAGTTAAAATATCGAAAAGCCGCAGTAATCTTACCACCCGGGTCAGCTGGCCGGCCGGATATTCAGCTGGTCGCTCCGTTAGCCTGCGCAGGTCGATAGCGTCGGCGCGACCGGCCAGGGAGACGCCCTCCCATCCGGGACAGGCGGTAGCGCCCAGGAACAGGGTCTCCAGACAGGAGAACTGGCGAACAGTATCGGCTAAGCCAGTATCTGTGAGCAGCACCCGGCCGCCAATGCACAGGCAGCGCAGCTGGTCGCAGACGGCCAGTCTAGACAGGAAATCGTCGCCGAATTCCAGATCGCTCACCCGATCGTCGAAGTTTACCAGGAGGCGCATCAGACAGGGCGCCTGGCTCAGACTGTCAGCTAGGCGGTGCCAGCCCTGACCGATTGTTGAATATTGTCATCAATTATTAGGCTACCGATATGTGTAGAAATAATACATTTTACACAATTAACACAGGTACGTCTGATTGAAGTTAATAGGGACAGGTGAAGGGAGAGTAGGAACAGGTGAAGGGAGAGTAGGGACAGATGAAGGGAGAGTAGGGACAGATGAAAGGAGAGTAGGGACAGATGAAGGGAGAGTAGGGACAGGTGAAGGGAGAGTAGGGACAGGTGAAGGGAGAGTAGGGACAGGTGAAGGGAGAGTAGGGACAGGTGAAGGGAGAGTAGGGACAGATGAAGGGAGAGTAGGGACAGATGAAGGGAGAGTAGGGACAAATGAAGGAAGAGTAGGGACAGGTGAAGGGAGAGTAGGGACAGGTGAAGGGAGAGTAGGGACAGGTGAAGGGAGAGTAGGGACAGGTGAAGGGAGAGTAGGAACAGGTGAAGGGAGAGTAGGGACAGATGAAGGGAGAGTAGGGACAGATGAAGGGAGAGTAGGGACAGATGAAGGGAGAGTAGGGACAGATGAAGGGAGAGTAGGGACAGGTGAAGGGAGAGTAGGGACAGATGAAGGGAGAGTAGGGACAGGTGAAGGGAGAGTAGGGACAGATGAAGGGAGAGTAGGGACAGGTGAAGGGAGAGTAGGGACAGATGAAGGGAGAGTAGGGACAGATGAAGGGAGAGTAGGGACAGGTGAAGGGAGAGTAGGGACAGGTGAAGGGAGAGTAGGGACAGGTGAGGGTAAGACGATGAATTTAGCCTGACCCATCGACGTAACCAGAAGCGAGACTTAACCCACAGACGAGTCAAAGTGGATACCTGACCGGAGTCCACAGGGAAAGACAGTCAGGTGCGGGGAAGAGCCCACCCAGCCACTCACCTGCAGTCCCACGAGCTCCAGGCTGACCAGCCGGCCGGAGGCCAGCAGCGCAGGCCACAGCGGCGTCTCCAGCCGGTGGCCGCTCAGTCTGACGCGGCGCCACAGGGCGACGCTGGAGGCGACGTTGTTCCACTGGCGGCACACCTGGCGACACCTGGCTAAGCTGGCCTGATCCAGATTGAGGAACACCCGGTGCAGCAGTTCCTCGGGAAGGAAGCGCAACTGGTGAGGAAAGTCGGGCGCGGAGCAGGGCATTGTGACGCAGGTCGCCACAACGGCGAGCATTTCTTGATTTTGGAGCCTTTTGAGTTGCTTTGAACTTACTTTATCAGCATGAAAATGTTTATGTCAAATTTTATTTATCATTAATTGAAACTCAAATGCACGCGCGACTCTCTACTGTTAGTAGATAAAAATAGCTGCTGAAAAGGAAAAAAGCAGAGTAGTGTCAAATATTACGGGGCTTCCGCAAGCAATGATCAAAGACCCCAAAATTTTATTAACACAAATTTCCGAGTTTCATAATTATTGTCATTATAAAGTAAAGTAGATTTTTTAGGGCGATAAGTACTTAAAAATGCACATTTTTCAACCAATTTGGGTGGTAAAATCGGGGAACAGGAAGATTCGTGGCTCAGATTTGGACAAGGACAACATAAAAAACTGCGCGATTAATTGCAAATGCATGCAAATAACAATGAAACAATGTTAATTGCCGTTTGAACAGACAATAAAACAATACAATTCTTAAATGCCTAACTTCCAATATACTAAAAATTAGAGTCTAAAAACCAAACCAATTAGGGAGTGGGGTGGTGGGTGCTGAAATGAACAGCTCCTCTCACTCAGACTGACCAATTAGGGAGTGGGGTGGTGGGTGCTGAAATGAACAGCTCCTCTCACTCAGACTGACCAAATAGGGAGTGGGGTGGTGGGTGCTGAAATTAACAGCTCCTCTCACCCAGACTGACCAATTAGGGAGTGGGGTGGTGGGTGCTGAAATTAACAGCTCCTCTCACCCCAGACCGACTAATTGTTGTTGTAACAACCGACTAATTAGGGAGCGGATAATGAAACTATTCATACCAAATCCCTCAATTGATAGTTAAAGTCATTGTCTTATTAAAATTTTAACAAATTACGTGAGCAAAAAATAAAATCTCGATTAAAACGAGCGAATAATTCGGTCAAAAAGCCTCCGCAACAGATCCTACGCTACTACCAATAGAGCGAAGTGTGCAAAAAGTCTGCAGCCCTGGCGAACCAGCTGGCCCGTCGTCTGGCGTCGCCCGGACTCGGCAGTTTCGGCGCGCGTTCGGACGCGGAATCATCCGGTGAATTGACGAGTAGCTGCGAGTCGTTCAACAAGTAGGCCGGACCGGCAGCTCGCTGCTGCTGCGGCTGCGGCACCTCGCACAGGGTCTCGGTGATGCCGCCTGCAGAATCGTCGTCGTTGTTACCAAATGGTCGCTGGCGCCGGCGGACTACAAGGCGGACAGACAGATGCGGACAGGCCACGGTCAGGGCCTCGGCAACGGTTGCTAGAGCGAGGCTACGGTGAAGGCGAAGAAAAACTCGACAGCAGGGTAGGCTGAATGTGACGCTGATAACGCCGCGAATGGAGACAAGGGCACGCCTGCGGGGAGGGACATTGGAGTGCAGAGCAGGTGCTTTGACGCTTGGCAAGTGCATAATGGTCGGAGCGAACAATTGGTAGCGTTACTAACTTCGCTTGGCATGGAAGAACTCTAGGCCATTTTTTCAAAAATTTACGTGAAAAACGCTAATGAAAATAAAAGATACGATTGAAATGACGAGATACACTAACTTGAACGCTTGATGTTGAGCATGCTGTGTGAATAGGTAGGAAAATAAGAAATCAAAGACCATAAGTACGATGGAGTGTTGGGAGCTTAGAGTAAAAAAAGATAGATATTAAGAAAAACAGATGAACAAACAGACAGGCGTAAACAGACTGTCTATCTATATGTCTATATATATAGACAGATAGATAGACAGACACAGTAACACAGACAGACAGAGACAGACAGACAGACAGACAGATATATGGACAGATATATGGACAGACAGACAGACAGACAGACAGACAGACAGAGACAGACAGACAGACAGACAGATATATGGACAGATATATGGACAGACAGACAGACAGACAGACAGACAGACAGAGACAGACAGATAGATATATGGACAGACAGACACAGACAGACAGACAGACAGACAGACAGAGACAGAGACAGACAGATAGATATATGGACAGACAGACAGACAGACAGACAGATAGATATATGGACATACAGACAGACAGACAGACAGACAGACAGATAGATATATGGACAGACAGACAGACAGACAGACAGACAGACAGACAGAGACAGATAGATATATGGACTGACAGACAGACAGACATCCCTAAGCCCCACCTGCAGGCTTCAACATCCGCATCAGGGTCCATCCCGTCCAGCTGCAGCACCGCCAGTCGCGAGTTCAGGCCGGGCCCGCCGGCGGCAGCTACGGACGTCTTTGGCCGGCGCAGGCATTGGCAGAGCCGCTGGGCCTGCTTGGCCAGGTAGGCATCGCTGGAGTGCCTGGCCTTGGCCAGCAGCTCCCGCGCCTGCGACTCGACGCCCGGACAGGCACGCAGCAGCGGCCGACAGGAGTCGTCCCGGCCGAGCGTCAGCAGGATGTCCATCGCCGCGGTGGCTATGTCGCGATGCTCGTTGCTAAGCAACAGTACTAATCCGCCTAGGAGGCTGGCGTCCTTAGCAACGGACTGGCGCGTCTCCGGCCGGTCGGCCAGCGACTTTAGCGAGCCGAGAGCGCTCGCGTCCTGCAGGATGGTCAGCAGACCGTGTGTCAGAGTCAGTCAGACCCAGTGGGCCTTGTGTAGGGTCAATGTGTCACGTGTCAGAGGATTATACCAGCGGAGTAGTGGAATATGCCAGGGAGTGTAGAATATGTGAGCGGTTAGGATCGGGTGATAGTGTGGGTGATGTGTCCAAGGATCGGGTGATAGTGTGGGTGATTTGTCCAAGGATCGGGTGATAGTGTGGGTGATGTGTCCAAGGATCGGGTGATAGTGTGGGTGATGTGTCCAAGGATCGGGTGATATTGTGGGTGATGTGTCCAAGGATCGGGTGATATTGTGGGTGATGTGTCCAAGGATCGAGTGATATTGTGGGTGATGTGTCCAAGGATCGGGTGATATTGTGGGTGATGTGTCCAAGGATCGAGTGATATTGTGGGTGATGTGTCCAAGGATCGGGTGATATTGTGGGTGATGTGTCCAAGGATCGGGTGATATTGTGGGTGATGTGTCCAAGGATCGGGTGATATTGTGGGTGATGTGTCCAAGGATCGGGTGATATTGTGGGTGATGTGTCCAAGGATCGGGTGATACTGTGGGTGATGTGTCCAAGGATCGGGTGATACTGTGGGTGATGTGTCCAAGGATCGAATGTGTAATGATCAAGAGTCAAGGAATCTATTGCTTTAATTAAGGTACTTACTAACATCTAGCAGAATAAATTAAAACCGAAAACAATTGTTAAAAGTGGAATTCTTTAAAAAACTGTTTATTTAATTTGAGCCTATATAAAAATCAGTGACAATTGCTTCATATTGGGACACACATTTCAACCCACTCAAGACGCAAAAGCGTGGACACTGCAGCTGAAAATTCCTGTACTGAAGTAAAAATGTGAGACATACATGGAAGAAGGGTTGAAAATTTTAACAAAATAATAATCAGCAAAGGGTAGCAAATATATATGTAAGCAAGTGGAATCAGTTATTGAATGAATTAGTGCAACTCACAGCATGGTAGAATATAATTAGTTGTGCATAGTAAAAATGTTTAAGTACATCAGGTTAAAGTCTGTATCTATAAAAAGTATAAGATGTTACTAGCCGACCCTTGGGTATGTGGATTAGTGAGTGATAAGAACTGCAGCATGTCGAGAGTTACCAGGCCGAATTACAAAAGCTCGCAGGACTTCTTGGGATTAAACGGATTATCCTTGACGGGGTTGAGCAGCGGATCCTCCTGGACGTGGCTGTTGATGTATTGGATAATCTCTGAGATGGTGGTGGAAGTTTTGAGTCGCTGAAAGTAGCACTGCCTGCTCAAGTCTTCCAGTTCGTGCTTTAGGCGAGCAACCTGCTCCTCGCGGTGGCTTGACATTGCTGCTTTGCTTGAGCTTTGAGCTTTTGCCTCTGCTTTAAGTTTTTTAATCAGTTTGAGAAGCTTTTTAATTAGTTTGAAGAGCACAGATCTAAAAAATTGCATTGCATTTTGGTTGGCCAAAATTTCAATGCTTGAAATGCAACATGCAGAACAATATAAAAGTGCACACAAGACTCAAGTGTAAAAATCCCTAACTAGCCTTAATTTGTCAAAACAATAAAATCACAAATCTGTCTTGACAGAATTACAAATATATTTTTCAAGCTTCCCAAGCAGATTTTGTATTATTATAAATTATCATATATTAGAACATAATATATGTTTAGTAACTAATAGACCTATAGTTCAACTTATACATTTAGATTTAAATATTTCAAAATATAAATCTTGAAAATTCATATACTTATTTATTGATCAATACTACTATGTCTGAAACCATGATACTTATAAAGCATAATATTTGCAAACCAAGTTAAAGTTCCAAGAGACTATATGACAGAGCATCCTGAATTTTACCTAGCCAGTAGGAGTTTTTTCAGTAGGGAGCATACATGCCCAGCCTTAAAATTTCACCTGTCTGGTGTGACTTAGTTTTGTCCAGATTTGCAACTTAGTTCCTCTCGATTGCAACTTAATTTTCACTTTGTATGACTTTTCTTGCCTTTTTCTCTTTCTCTCTCTCCTCTTTCCCCTTTCTCTTTTCTCCCTCCTTTCTTTTCTTTTCCCTTCCTCTATTTTTTCTTCCCCCAATTTTTCAATTTTTTTCATTTTCAATTTTGTAACTTACCTTGGCTGGTAGCCATTTCACCTGTTTAGTTCAGATGGGTGTTGGACATGTATGGTAAGGAGTTAGTAGGATTCTCTCTATCCCCCTTATTCATTTATTATGGAATTGTCTCTCTTTGATATTATGCTACTATGTATAATGTATTCATACTGTACACTTTTGTATAATGCTAAGTAAATTTCCATCAATCTGAAGATGCCTAAAGTTGGCAAAATATGTTGTTTGAATGAAAAATGCTTGCGATTTCCTTCCTTCTAATAATTCTAAATAAGCTACTTGCCAGACATGGTGTTACTTTCCTTAGAGCATTGTACATATATATATATGCTTTCTTCTCTTTTTCTTTTTATTGCCATAGGTGCTATTATGCACTTTGAATAGCCCATTAACTGTTAATCTAATGTTTATTCATACATGCGCAACCTCCAAAATTTAGTTGGCCATGTGACTTAGTTTAGACAATAAATGTGACATAGTTTTTGGCCAAAAATGTGACTTACATATAAAAGAAACCCTAAAGCAAAATTAATGCAACTTTGGGTAAACAGCAGGAATAACTATGACTGTCTTATTAAGGCAAAATGCCTCATTATCTACTTGGGTATTTATTTGGGCGGGCATTTTTGTGACTTACCTTGGTTGGCCACCAAATGAGTTGGCCGGATCAGCCAACTCAGCCAACTGTTGCACATGTACAAGCCATATGTGTATATTGCAAATTTTATTGATCTTTTTTTTATTTACAAATCTATAAAAAATAAATAAAGAAAAAGAATGAATTTTGATAAGGGACTAAGTTGCCTTTTGCATCTCTTGCATAATAAATTTGAGCATATATGCATGACCAAAATGGTGACAACAATTTCCAACTTGATTGAAACCAAATTTTAAGAGCTATTTGTGACAATGAAAGTGTTAGTTAAGCTGCAAAACTTTTATGTCATTGACTCACTGAATTATTAGGCTTTCCTTTTGAAGCTTGAGCATATAGTAATCAGAATGCTTCTTGTCCTTTGCATGATTTTCTTCTAAGCCTACTTACTATTTCAAAGCTAGCTAAGCTATAACAATGTAGGATTTTAGATAATACAATGCAATTCACAACACTTTGGTATTTATATGCTAAATTATATATAATAGAACCTTTGAAGATAGGTCATAATTTTTAAATCAGTACAATGTATACTCATATATGCCCAGCCTCAAAATTTCACCTATCCAGTACAACTTAGTTTTGTCCAGATTTGTGACTTAGTTCCTCCCAATTGTGACTTAGTTCCCCCAATTGCAACTTAATTTTTACTTTGAATATGATTTTTCTTGTCTTTTTCTCTTTCTCTCTCTTCTTCCCCTCTCTTTTCTCTCTCCTTTCTTTTCCTTTTCTTTTCCTTTTTTCTTCCTCCAATTTTTTGTTTTTGCATATTCAATTTTGTGACTTGCTTTAGCCAGTGGCCATTTCACCTGTCCAGTTTGAATGGGTGTTGGCCATGTATGTGTATACTAGTATCAATCAATCTAAGTACATATGACTTCATACATGCAAAACCTCCAAAATTCGGTTGGCTGTGCGACTTAGTTTTAACAAAAATATGACATAGTTTTTGGCCAGAAATGCGACTTACATGTAAAAGAAGCCCTAAAGCAAAATTAATGCAACTCTGGGTAAATAGCAGGAGTAACTTGACTGTCTTATTAAGGCAAAATGCCTCGTCATCTACTTAGTACTACTTTAGTATTTATTCAGGTGGGCATTTTTGCAGCTTACCTTGGTTGGCCACCAAATTGGTTGACTGCCAAATTGGTTGGCCAGATCGGCCAACTTGGCTGACTGCTGCGCATGTATGTATGACTTGGCCAAGAAGTGTAAAAATGCAACATATTTTTGTTAAAATTAATTGTTATTTGTTAATGATATTTTAAAATCAAAATTGCATTGGATTAAAATTATATTTAGTAATACTTTGAATCTTTATTACTTTATTAATATTATAAATAAAAATAATTAAACACTATATGTACCTCAAAAGCATACTTTATTTTCAAACTCTAGTATCAATACAAACTGAAAGATTAAACTAGTTTACTATAATGGTCCTATATGTTGCATGTATATTGTGCACATTTTATCATGGAGATCTAAAAAATAAGTAGGCCTATATAAAAATCATTGGGAGGGCTCCTTTACTAAGACAAAAACTTAATATTTAGAGTGTTAAGTGCTACAAATGCTATATCTATCTAGCATTATAGGCTAAACCTAAAAATTTCATTACAGATAAAATGACCAAATTGGCAGACAAAATGACTTTCTATAAATATTAGTAAACAAAAAGGTGGCAGACAAAATATAACAGATGATGCAAATACAGTGCTCTTCATATGTATAGTGCTTTTTATGCTCTTCATATATATAGTGCTCTTGTTCTAATCTAAGATATCTCAATCATAATGTTTACAAGTTTATTATAATAATTAAATTTTACCTTCAAAGTTAAACTTATCTAGCTGTTTATTAGATAATATAAATACCTAATGTATATAAGTCCTATAACTGTCCTATCCTATAATTATAAATATAAAGCTATTAAGCAAAATTAATAGGTAAGATTCTTTTTCTTTCTAACAATATTTTTTTAAATCAAAGAACAAAAAAATTCTTAATTGCATTGCAACAACTTCAATCTATGTATTTGCCATGCTAAAAATATAAAGGAAAATGCAACACATAAATTTAAGTTTGGCTATCTTGCAGCCTGATTGCAGCGCATGGGCATTTTGGCGGACGGCGTCCGGCGCGGATCTAATACGGCGCGGCGCGGCGCGTACGGCGCGCGGCGATTAGTACGGCGCGGCGCGGTACTAATTAGATGCCGAGGCATTTAGGCTTGATAAGACAGTCATAGTTACTCCTGCCGTTTACCCAAAACTGCGTTAATTTTGCTTTAGAGTTTCTTTCATAGGTAAGTCATTTCACAGCGTGGCGCAGGTTGTGTAGGCGTCTGGCGTACTTAAGCCATGCGCTGCAATAGGGTCTTGCAGAATAATTTGATAAACTCACTATATGCACATTTTTATAGCTATTGAGATGAAACTTTCCAAAATGAATAAATTTTCATTATGCCAACATTTAAGAAATGTTTTAGCATTAAAATTCCATTTAAATTAAATTTAAATTTAATCATTAATTGAGGTGGCATAATCATGTTGGGGTAAAAGGTCATCCACTAGCCATTTTTAAATGGAAAGTACTTTATTTGCAATATTTGTAGCTAAGTAGCAAAATATTTCTGACCCTAAATCCCTTTCTTTAAAGCCCTAGAGTTTGTTACTAATTTTGGCCATAGACACATTTTTTGCCAAGGATATCAATGCACAAATTCAAAGTTGCATAGTTGTTAATAGTTGTTAAGTTTTGGAAAAACATGGAATTTGCAATAAAAGTTAAGTTGCAACCCTCACAATAGAATTTTAATGCCAACACTTAAAATGCTGGCATAATAAAAATATTCATTTTCAGAAAGTTTCATGTTAATAGCTAAAAAATGTACATACAGTGAGTTTAACAAATGATTCTGCAGGATAGAGCCCAATGTTTGGATAGTGCAACATGGTATATTGGAAAAAATGCCCTTTTTGTTATAATACATTAATAGTATGCTACATTTTGAGAGTTGCAACAATAAAGGACCTTTTTTGCAGCTGCAACAATAAAAGGCCTTTTTGCAGTTACAACAATAAAGAAACAAGTGAAACAATTGAAAAATGCAATTGAAGAAATATATTTTTAATTTCTAATATTTTTATATTTTTAATTTTTTTATAACATGCCTTACAAAAAGCAAGAATATAATGACCAACAAATTTTAAAAAGTTTAAAGAAGTTTTTGTTTTTATTCAGAAAAGTTTCATTAGTACTATATATAAAATTGATTTCTTTAAAACTCTCATACACGCGCAACCTTGGGATTCACTTGGCCATTTCTATTGGCAACATGCACATATAAGTCGCTATTGGCTGAGAGTAGTCACGTGACTACTATTCTGTCCAATAGCAACTTACCTGTGTGTGTTGCCAATAGAAATGGCCAAGTGAATCTCAAGGTTGCACCCAAGCATGAAAACTTTTATTATTTATTATTAGGCAGCTAGACATTTGTGTTTTCAATGGTTCATTTGCCCTGAAGATGTCTGCTCTAGACGAAACCTGTCGGCAGTTTGAATAGATGAAATGTTTGTTTTGACATTTGCTCTTTTGCTAATTTTAAAGCGAGCTAAATTACCACACTTTTATTATTGTTGAACTTGAAATATACATATAGTTTTAAAAACAAATTATTGCTATTTATGTGCCAAAAATTTCCTGAGCTCAAAGTGGTATGCCAAAATGGTATACCAAAATAGCCAAACTCTCCAATGGTATACTAGAAAATTCTGGTATACATGTAACCTTCAAGAGTCTAAGATAGGGCCTAGCCCAATTCTATTTAATTTAACAAATTTTTTGTATTGTAGATAAAAATTTGCAAAATGTAACAATATTGAAAGTAACAATTGTTTTGGGCCTAGCCATACATGCGCAACGTCCAAAATTCGGTCGGCCGTGCGACTTAGTTTTAACAAAAATGCGACGTAGTTTTTGGCCAAAAATGCGACTTACATGTAAAAAAACCCTAAAGCAAAATTAACGCAACTTTGGGTAAACGGCGGGAGTAACTATGACTGTCTTATCAGGCAAAAATGCCTCGTCAGCTACTTAGTACTACTGCGTGGGTATTTTTTGGGTGGGCATTTTTGCGACTTCCTTGGTTGGCTGCCAAATCAGTCGGCCGGATCGGCCGACTTGGCCGACTGTTGCGCATGTATGGGCCTAGCTCTAAATAATCTATAGAAATGCTAGACCCATAGTCAGAAAGATGGCACAATGTGTGCCAGAATAAATTTTTTTGGGACAATCTGTGCGCCATCTGTGCACTATGTCTGTGCCCTTATTTTACGTATTTTATAAAATTTACATAATTTACATATTTTATGTAAATTACATATTTTACAACAAATTTACAAAATTCTTAGAATTCATGTAGACTCAATATGCTATGCCAGTTTTATGCTAATAAAGATTCTATTCTGATTCTTTATGCACCAAAGTTGTGCATAGCACTACATATGTCAGGGACCTTATGCACTGCATGCGCCGCAATTATGTGCCGCATGCGCTAGGGACCTTAGTATACGCCATGATTGTGTGCCGCATGTGTTAAGGACCTTAGTGTGCGCCATGATTGTGCACCAAGTGTGCTAAGGACCCTTTGTGTGCGCTGGAATTTTCTATGGCAAAGGCCACCTTCCTGACTTTGGTGCTAGACCCTAAATTGTTGATTTAATAGCTTTTACTTAGGCCTATATTATACCTTGTTGCTAGATTGGCAATCTTTCAGTTTCCCACTCTAAATTATTTAAACCCCTTTTTGAACTTTTCAGAGTCTGACAAGCTCACAGAGTTCTTGCAAGAGTTCATAGAGTTCTCTGTCTGTGTCTATCTGTCTAGCTAAGTGTCTATATAGACTAATAGTGTGTTATCTAGTAGAGGATATTGCAAAAGTGCTGATAGGGGAAAGCTCGGAAAATGGTAGACTATCAGATAGTTGGCCAATATGTTGCAGGCAGCCCATTGGTCCAGGGTTTAAATAATTTAGAGCAGGAAACTAAAGGGTAATAGTCCACTTCAGTAACAGCCATTTTGGTAACAGCCACTTCAATAAAAAGTGAATAATATAATATGCATTAATTGATATGCTCCAAAAGGATGTGCAAACAAACTTTAAAGAAAAAATGACAAAACACATGCATACCTGCATGTGTTTAACTTGTTTTAAAGTGTTTTAACCAATCTATTTTAATTTCCAGATGAGTCAGATTATGTGCACCCAAGACATCCTATAATTAACCAAATTTTATGACCATATACATTGGAATCCCTGATCTAGTTAGTGAATAGTGACTTAAAATTACAGAATCTACTTTTTTCTTCATTAATTATTTAAAAAAAAATTCAATTTCAATGAATGTATGAGAGCTATATAGCTCACTTTGCTTAATTTTCTTTGCCTTCAAATGTTTCACAGTTACCATGCAAGTTTAAACAAATTATAATACAGTTTAACTAGAAAGTTTAATGATATGTGCAATCATACATGCGCAACCCCTAAATGTCGGTCGGCCGTGCGACTTAGTTTTAACAAAAATGCGACGTACTTTTTGGCCAAAAATGCAACTTACATGTAAAAAACCCAAAAGCAAAATCAACGCAACTTTGGGTAAACGGCAGGAGTAACTATAACTGTCTTATTAAGCCAAAATGTCTCGTCAGCTACTTAGTACTACTACTTGGGTGTTTTTTCGGGTGGGCATTTTTGCGACTTCCTTGGTTGGCCGCCAAATCGGTCGGCCAGATCGGCCGACTCGGCCGACTGTTGCGCATGTATGTGTGCAATAAAACATTTGAAATGTTAATTATTAAACTAATTATTGCCAAACCTAATTATCATAAAAATATAGTGTCGACAATCATAAATCTGCTCATCTGCTATTACCAAAGATGAAAAGTGGCAGTTACCAAAGTATTCATTTTTGTTACCAAAGAGGCTGTTACCGAAATGGCTGTTACCAATCCACCAAAGTGGATTGTATTCAAACTGAAGGATGAATTGGTTTCCCAACAGACATTCAGACAGACATTTAGAAATTGTTCAGTAAATGTTTCACAAAATTTGCTATTTAGTATGCAAGACAGTGTAAATTTTTAGACATTTTTACACATGTCTCTGCTTTAAAAAGACATCTCAGACACACACAAAGACGCTTCATAAACTGAGATATTCCCTAGCAACTGTTGTTACGACATTTCCCAATATAGCAAATACTGTATATAGTAGTTTTTTGAGAAGCCGCTACATCATCCCACTTTGGTCTTGCTACATGAAATTTGCACAGCTGTTTTACACATGTCTCTGCTTTAAAAAGACACCTCAGACATACACAAAAATGCTTCACAAGCTGAGATATTCCCTAGCAACTGTTGTTACAACGTTTCCCTATATACCAAATATGTATATCGCAGTTCAGCCTAGACATCGCTGATCACTGATCAAGCCTCAACAATGGGCAAACCTCAACTGCTAGGTATCCTCAGTTGTCTCTTCGAGCACTCTGTCATCATCCAGACGCTGTTGCCACCTTCAACAGATTATACCATGTGACTATATATGAATAGCCTGATAAGAATTTTTCTAGTTTCACTGATCAAGCCTTGAAAATAGGCAAGCCTCAACTGTGGGGCATTCTCAGCTAGTCTCTCAAGCATTCAGGCATCACCTAGACGCCGTTGGCACCTTCAATGGACTACACCAGCTGACTATGGACATTCTAATACAAATACGCCAGATTTTTCTTATCAAGCTTCAATAATGGGCAAAACTTAACTGCCAGACATTCTCAGCTAGAATCTTGAGCCTTCAGTCACCACCCCGATGCTATCGGGACCTTCAACAGGTGGCACCAGGTGACTATGAACATCCTGATACAAATTTCTCTAGTTTTGCTATTCAAACCTTTACAGTGCAGGCAAGCCTCAACTGCTAGGTATCCTTAGCTGGTCTCCCAAGCATTTAGTCATCACCCCGACACTGTAGGCATCTTCAACAGATGACACCAGGTGACTGTGACCACCCTGATGCAAATTTCTTGAGTTTTGCTGATCAAGCCTCAACAGTGAGCAAGCTTCAACTTTTGGACACCCTTAGCTAGGCCTAGTCTCTCTACTCTAGCATTCCGTCACCACTTCGACACCGTCGACACCTTCAATAGGTGGCATCAGATGACTATGGACATCCTTTTGCAACTATGTCAGGTTTTTCTTATCCACCCAGACGAAATCACCATCAACCAGCCTAGCCAATGCCTTATGTAGACAGTAGGCCTAGTAATGCAACACTGATTTACATTAGCCATAGCCCATATAGGCATAGGCATAGGCCCAATATTTAATTTTAAATATAGATTATAATAATTAAATAAATTTAACAATTAATATAGAGGCCTAGTGAAACTTAGAAAAGAAAGCATTAAACCTAATAGTGTTTTTAGTTTTTTATAATCTATAACTATAGCCTATTTTTAGTTTTTAGTTTTTTATAATCTATAACTATAGCCTATAGTTATAGATTATAGTTATAGATTATAAAAAACTAAAAACACTATTAGGTTTAATGCTTTCTTTTCTAAGTTTCACTAGGCCTCTATATTAATTGTAAAATTGTAAAAGATTATAAAAAACTAAAAACACTATTAGGCTATTATCTAGTATTACAATGTCAATGTCATATGACAGACACAAATATTGGCAATATAAAGTCGTAAAGACTATCATAGACATAAAAAACCCTAGGCCAAATTTTTTTCAAAAACTGTATTTTCTCACGAATAGAACATGAATATTTATTATCGTGATTATTTAACGCTCGAAACTATAATCAATTATTGAAATATTTTTTAATGCCACTGTACAGATTAAATATTACTGAATAGGCAGTGCTTATTTAGCCGGCACCGGCCGAATAAGTTCGCTACTATTTAGCCGGCAGTCCTGCCCCACTGCCGGTCAAATAAGCTCGTCACTATTTAGCCGGCAGTCCTGCCCCACTGCCGGTCAAATAATTGCGTCACTATTTAGCCGGCAATCCTGGCCCCCAATGGCCACGCCAATATATATATTTATTTGAGATATTTAAACTTTATAAATCTGTAAAGCGAATATAAATCAATGCAGATTCAGTACAATTTATTACTTGCCTTCAAGTTTGTTTAATTGTTTCTGGAAGTCTTGCATATTCCGGAAATTATTTGTAGCAGCAGAAGACACATTAACAATTAAAAAATTAATTATGCATGTTTTACTTTCACTTTAATCTCTGAATCAAAAAACTCCAAAATTGTAGGATAAATAATTAGCTTGTAGTATGTTAAATTATTAATTTAAGGTCATGACGAGCAGTGCGCAGTTATAAAATGTATAAATGTATTTTGACCAGCGTGGCCATTGGGCCAGGACTGCCGGCTAAATAGTGACGCAATTATTTGACCAGCAGTGGGGCAGGACTGCCGGCTAAATAGTGACGCGCTTATTTGACCGGCAGTGGGACAGGACTGCCGGCTAAATAGTGACGCGATTATTTGACTGGCAGTGGGGCAGGACTGCCGGCTAAATAGTGACGAGCTTATTTGACCGGCAGTGGGGCAAGACTGCCGGCTAAATAATGGCGAACTTATTCGGCCGGTGCCGGCTAAATAGTAGCAAACTTATTCGACCGGTGCCGGCTAAATAAGCACTGCCTACTGAATATGTATATTTAACAACGATTAAAATCGAAGGTTTTAAAATTTCAAACTTTTATGTCAGAAATCTAAATCATTAAAACGAATTTTGTGCGCAATTGAAATTCAATTTAAAAGTTTATGCTAAACTGAAAATATTTTGCAGCCAACATTTTTTTAATCGCTTTGAACGATCCTTAAAAATGTAGCTTTGTACTTTAAAAACACGCAAAGAGCTGATCAGCTGTACAGTCCTGTAGCGTTTTCTGTGGGATTGCCATGTATTGCTCGTATCTGATTTTTACGAAGGAAAATTTTTCTCTATCGGACTTCTTGCCGGATTTTTCTATAGCAAAAACTCATTCAGCGCTATGCGTTCCCTAGCTATATACATGTACACTGTAGCAATACACCACGTAGCATTGTATAGCAATACACCAAGCTTCACAGGCCTCCGGTTCATTTCTAAGAAAATCTTGCATGTAGCGTCTCTCTACTTAAGTTGTCCCAAGGACCTTGGACAGTGGTCTTTGAGTTGTCTATTGCATATCATTAAAGGCATAAATATACAGAAATTGTACAGTAGTCTGTACATGCACAATTGGTACATATCAAAATTTTGTAAATTCATCCAATCACCATGCTCTTGACAATTTATGCAGTGGCGCAACCAGGGGGGGGCGGTCGCCGCCCCTTAGGCGGAGACCGGAAAAAAATCAAAGTGGGGGATCAAGCGAATTTTCGCCTAAAACAGAGCCACCCCTCCGCCCCCTTCCCCCTCCCAGGTCTTTACCCTCCAGAATCCACCCCCTCAACAAATTTCTGGTTGCGCTACTATTTGTGGCCATGACGGACTTCGAACCTTGCATGCACCTTCATGTATGTATATCATTAATTATGCATGTACACGTAGTTTTATCATTGCCCAGGCCCCAAGGATAGTAAAACTTGAAGAGTGATTCTACTGCGCAATAATATTTAATATTTAATATTTAATAACAGCAGAAATTAAAAGTTACAGCAATTATTTTTCCTATGTGATTTACTCATTTTACTCCACATACTACTTTGATTTGACAAAGGGTTTTAGTCAAGACTAGCAATCTACGCCCCCCGTTGGGGAGCCAAAGAAATGCAATACACGTATTTTTAATAAGCTACATGTAGCCTTGAAATCTTAAAAAATCTCCTGTCAAAATTCTAACCCTAACCCTAACCCTAACCAAAACCCTAAATTCAATATTTTGTCCATGAGTTTTTGCATGATCGATGCTTCTATGATTTTTGGCATGATGCTTCCATTGTTTTTGCATGACGCTTCCATTATTTTTGCATGATGCTTCCATGATAAACATTTTTAATAAGCTAAATGAGCCAAGTTATAAGCTACCCTAACCCTAACCCGAATCTTAACGCAATAACCCTGAACCTAACCCTAAACCTAAACCCCAATACCAACCCTAACACTAACCCTACAGCCTGACATCTGCATAAGTTTGTGAAGAGCTAGTAGTATTTTTTAGCTTAGTATCTTAGCGTTAGGGAGCCAAAAATACAGTACAAGTTTTGTAATAAACTACATGTAGCATCTCTTTGCAATATACCTCAGAAGTCCCTTGTAAGCCTTGAAATGTCAGTAATTCCCCCCACAAGCTTTAACAAATCAACTCCCCCCCTTGACATCTCAGCGATGCCCCCAAATAAGCCTTGAAGTCTAAAAAAAATCTGTCAACCTTCTAACCCTAACCCTAGCCTAACCCTAACCCTAACCCTAGCCTAACCCTAACCCTAACCCTAGCCTAACCCTAACCCTAACCCTAACCCTAACCTAACCCTAAAGCATTGAAGTTTCAGTAATTCTGAGTCATTATAGCACTACTACAGCATTATAGCGATTCCCTGCAAGCCTCGACATCGTAGGGATTCCCAAATGAATCTCTTAACTTTGACATGAAGTTTATTTTATTTTTTACATTATGCTTTTTCTATCACCGAGCCCTGAGAAGCCAACAAAAATGTAATAAAAAGTTTTCATTAAACTACATGTAGCTTCTGACTTTAGCCTTGAAATCTCATTTATACCCCCGTGAGCCTTGACATCTCAGCTATTCCCCCCGTAAGCCTAGACATGTCAGCGATGCCCCCCATAAATCTTGAAATCTAAAAAAATCCCCTGTTAACCTTGAAACCCGATAAAATGTAACCCTCAATCCACACCTGACCTAAACCTAACTTTAACCCAACCTAAAGCCTTGAATCTCAGCAATTCTTCTCCCCCAAGCCTTGACATTTTAGTGTTTCCTTCTTTAAGAATCACAGCACTATAACGATTTCCACCAAGCTTTGACATCGTAGCAATTCCCAAATGAATCTTTTAACTTCGACATGACTTTTCTTATATGTATACATAGTGCTACTTTTATTTTTTACATGACTCTGCTTCTATCAGCGCCCCCCCCTCCCTAGTAACACACTTCGTCGCGGCAACGTCGCGTATTGGTCGCGTTAGGTCGCGAAAGTCGCGGCCTTTATTGGTGAAACTTTGACGTTGCGAAAACGTCGCGAAAACGTCGGAAATCAAAGTACCAAAAAACGTTGAAATTTAACTTAATCAACCTGTTATACCTTTGATCAGACAGTATCAACTGCAATATGTATTGCCTCTGAATTCAATAGATGAAAATAGAAAATGGTAGCCATGTAAATGGCAGTGTGCATGAACAAAAAATCTTCATATGTTTAGAGCAATTAAAATAGTTGGAATTATTATGTGTGCAGCAAAAAACTTGGATGCCCCGAATATAGCGACAAACTTAGGCTGCGCTAGTTATTTATGAAACCTTTAATTGTTTAATTATTCAGTATCTAAGATACTAAAAATGACTTTTTCAGAAGCACGTAATATAATTAACTAAATTACGTAACAACTTATTTGTATGCAAATTATTAGTGGTTTTAAAACCGTACCGTATTTATTAACTTGAGTGATTTTTTTAATGGGAGTTACTCTTTCGTGGCATTCGTTTGTTAAACTAACTGTTCCGTGTTTAGCAATTCAAAACCAACAGAGCGTCTCTCGGCGTGCCACTGTCACGATCAACCTGCAGTTTTCAGTGGACTCGTTGCGGACTGTGTGCTTAATAAATTGAATAGTATACTCTTAATTCCCAAGTGTTTAATTATCAGCAGGTTGAAGCATTTGAGGTTGAGTTTTTGCTGTTTTGAACAATTGCTGATTGCTTTGAATGAACCAGTATTTGCATATTTTTTCTTGACCTGGAATTCAGTGTGTAACGACACAGAATATATCCTGTAAAATATTTTACATGTTTGACCAACACAATACCTTAAAGTGCAAGTGCAATCTTTTATGCTGGCTGCTAGGTGGCGAGTTAAAGTTTATAAGCAATTAGCATTTTAATTCAGTATAAGGGTATTATTTATCATGTGAGCTCACTTTTCTAAATTTGCATAGGCCTATTATGTTTATGATAGAATTTTTGCACTTTTGGCCCCACCTTTGTGGCTTGAAGTCAATCTATATATCTATATCAATATTTATGGTATAACATTGTTAGTTGCAAAGTTCATTAAATAATATTGTTTATTGTGCACAAAAAATTAAATTACTGAGTAATTCACAAAACTTAGATGCCTGCCCTGCATTCAGGATTCAGGGTCATCATATATTAAGTTGTTCCATAGTATATTATATAAATGTTTATTGGCAAATATTATATTGGCAATCTTAAAATTTGAGACATTGGGACAAACATTTTTCTTTAAAATGCACATTTAAACAAAGTTATGCATAGAAATTGTCTTATCTTTATATTAGATGTTTAATTTACCAAAAAGTAGAAGAAAAGCTAAATATAGACAACATGAAGCCATCAGTGTATTGGATATTAAAAGTGACTGCTACATTATTCTTAATTATACTTTGTTACAAAACAATAACATTTTTAAACTGCTTCAAAATATTCTGATATCTAAATAGAATTCAACAAGGAAGAACTCCCTAGGATTTTACAATCATTGTTTATATTAGACTTTCTATAGAATAGTTTATTGTGTAAAATGCTAGTAATGTATCAAGTCACTCTAAATGATTTACAATTAAGTCAATATAAAGAAAGCAGCAGAATGACCATCTGCTTATATAGTCATTAAATCATATTGCAAAGCAAAGAGTAAAATTTTGATATTATTCAAATTTCAAATTATCAGATTAATTAAAATTGCCTTTCATATTCAAAGATCTGCTTTAAAGCTCAATGTTCTTAGTGCTGTTAGCACCTCATTAATTAAATTAGTAATCACATTTCATTTCATTGTTTTATTTCATTTTGCAGCAATTTGATATTTGCCTTTCTTGGAATACTACGCTCGTATATTGGCTAATTTTGTATAAGTGCCTGCTGACTTAAAAAGCTTTGTATTTGGAATAATTAATATCTAGCAAAATAGCAGTTTTATTCAACTTGCCAAATTGAAACTGGTTCAAACTTTGTCATAGTTGAAACTAATCATCATATTGGTAAAATAATCTTACTGGTAAACTGCTCTAATCACAATCCAACTGGCTTAAAAATTACAATGTACAATGTATCAAAGAGAGCCCAACAACAAGGAATCAAAAGGAAAGTAAATGAATTTTTAACAGAACTAAAGGCTAGTTCAACAAGCACAGCACAAGAAGAATATGATAAAAACCCTCAACTAGATGCGTCAGAGCATGAGATCAGCACTTTTTTTGCTAGTGAAGGAATTCTTGATGAAACCAGCTACAATTATGATGATACCATTGGCGAATGCAGTGATGATGAGTTCTGTGACAATCAGCCAAAGACTGACATCGCCCAAGAAATCAGGAATTGGGCTGTCTTGTATAGAATTCCTGGCAATGCACTATCTGCACTATTAAAAATCCTTGTGAATTTTTTCCCATCCTTGCCATTGTCATCAAGAACTCTTCTCAAGACTCCAAGGCACACAACATTCACTGCAATGGGCTCTGGAAAGTTCACTTACTTCTTCGGGTTGCAAGACCTTGTGAACCAAGTGCTGTCTTCATCTGAAAAGCCTCAGCTTCAGATCAACATTGATGGCCTACCAGTTGGAAGCAACTCGAAAAAAGAATTTTGGCCAATTCAGGCTTCCATTGGAAAAGACCCGCCAACTATAATAGGTCTGTACTGTGGAGAGCAAAAGCCACCTCTTGAGGAATATTTGAAGGATCTGATTGCTGAGCTGCAAGGTCTTGAAGACTGGTTCGACATCAAGTTCATATGCGACGCTCCAGCTCGTGCATTCATTAAATGCATCAAGGGACACGGCGGATATTCCTCATGCGAGCAGTGTACTGCTTATGGCAGATATGTTGGCCACGTAATTCTGGAAGACATTGATGCCCCATTGCGCACGGATGACTCCTTCAGGCAACAGATTGATGAGGAGCACCATACCGGAACAAGCCCCCTGATGGCTTTGAAGATCAATATGATTACAGCTTTCCCACTGGACTACATGCATCTTGTATGTCTTGGGGTGATGAAGCGGCTGTTGTTGCAATGGGTTGGCGGTCGACTGCCAAATCGACTGTCTAATCAGCACGTATTGCAAATTTCTGGTCATATCCTGAATGTTGCCAATTTCATTCCATCGGAGTTTGCTCGAGAACCGAGACCACTGAGTGAATGCCGGCGTTGGAAAGCGACTGAATTCCGGTCATTTCTGCTTTATTCAGGAAAAGTTGTACTGAAATCAGTTCTGCCCTCCAAGCTGTACAAGCATTTCTTGCTGCTGAGCGTCGCTATTTTCTGCCTGTGTAATCCTGAAAGGTGCATTCAGCTGGCAGATTATGCTGCAGAACTCCTTCGGATGTTTGTGTCCGACTGTGCGAAAATTTACGGTGACAATTTCATGAGTCATAATGTGCATTGCCTGCTCCATCTACCATCCTGTGTCAAACACAACGGGTCTCTTGACAGTTTTTCTTTGCCTTTAAGTTCGAAAACAATATGCAATCCATCAAAGCAAAACTCAGAACCAGCAACTTACCATTCGAGCAAGTTTGCAACAGAATTCACGAAGAAAAAAGCATCAACGTGAATCGATCAGCCGCCAAGTCTACAAAATACATTGGCCTGCATTGGTCAGGTCCGCTTCCGAATATTCCCCCTTCGTGCATTGAGCAGTACAGAGCGATCATTTCGAGCAGGTTCAGACTGTCCAGTGCCGTAAATGATTCCTTCATTGAATGCTCAGAAGGCTGCTACTATAGAATCGTGAATGTCCTGCAGGTGGAGAATGAGTCCAGCTTGGTGTGTCGCCGATTCAAAACCAAAGAGTCATTCTTCGCATACCCTGTTGAATCAGAAAAGATGGGAATCCATGTTGTGTCGAATTTAGATTTAGTTAACCTCTACACACTACGAATTACAGAGGTGAAGAGAAAGTTCTACGGACTGCCCGTCGACAACAAGGTTGTCCTCACACCCATGTTTCTGTAAAACATCGTTGCAGATGCACTTTTGCGTTGTGGAATTTGCGGACAAGTCAGTTGAATATGTCAGCGAGGCCTGGCTCGTAGGACGTACCCGCTGTTACTGGCCACCGATAACTGTAGCGAGGGCCATTAAGTTAAGGTCGAAGCACGCTGCACCGAATTCAGAATGGGAGCTTCATGACATTAAAATTTTGTCGATGACAACCAACGAATGCACGGCACGCCGACGACTCAACCGGGCATCATGCGGCACAGAAGAGCTGACAACCGATGCTGAGGCAACAGCCAACAGGAAGCGCACTCAACCGATCCGCTTCATCGATGGGCCTGCTCAGCAAAACAAAAAAAAAGACGGCAAGGATCGTGTCAGACTCAGATCTAGAGTCATGCGATGGATATGACGATGATGCTGATCTGCCACCTCCATTGCCAAATTTTCGTGAGTACGCACATTTGAAGTTCGATCTTTGAATTGGCTAAAACAAATTTCAGTAAATCAAATGTTTTAAAACTGTTCATTCTTCTGCAGCCCGCATTAATGAGACGCCCCGAGCAGCGAGAGGCGGACGCGAAGAGTCAGTGGGATCGTCCAGCTGTGCAGCTGTTCTGTTTGAGGCGGCGCATTTGAATTCGTGCAGGCAGGATGACGCTGCGCAGTTGACGCAGACGCCGGCTGCTGCTGCCTACCCCGCTCAACAGTCGAACCAGACTCCCCTCTCGAATGCTTTGGGAATGACGCCGGCAAACAGGCCGCTCTCAGCTGTGCGACCTCCCGCTCCACCGTCAGCTGCTGCCTCCGCTGCCGCAAGTGAACCCAGACTGGCAGTTGCGCCAGATTGTGCTGCAGGCGCGAGCACGCGTAAGTGTTCACAGATTCATTTGAAATGCTGTTGTTGTGAGAACTAAAATCATGCACGTGTACACCAATGCCATTTTTGCTAAAGTACAAGAGCACTGTAGTGTGATATCCATGATGAAAATTCCCGCCTTGATGTTTCAGCATTCGAGAAGATTGTTATGAGGGAACTGGCAGCCATCCGTCAATACGTTGAACGGATTGAACGCACGGTCTCCGCGATCGCGTCACGAAAGAGCGTGGCGGCTCCAAATCTGCCTGTCAACTTGCCGTGCTCGGCAGAAGACATGGCAGAACTAGTCCAGCATCTGGAAGAAAATCCAGCGGATGCAGAAGCGCTCGTGAGTGCATCGGCGTTCCTGTTTTTCTTCAATTCTTCTGTTGCGTGTAAAATAAAAAACAATTAGACAATTTTGCGTAACTGCTTCACTTGCATTACAGGAAGGACAGATGGCCTGCATTGGTGGCGGCAGCACCCAGGATGCAGTGCGTCGCATTTTGCGCCGGCTGCTGGCTCCGCCGGCTATGGCGAGTTTTAGTTTCGCAGGACGGCGAGAGAAAGCGGCGTTCAAGGACAGCATCCTGTGGACAATCGTGCGAGGTGCAACGCTACGCAGCGTCAAGGCGAAGGAGAAGGAGATAGAAGCCGCTGTAAAGGAGGTGCTAAAGCATGCAAATGACCCGAATCGCGCTCGTTAGCTTCATGTTGGAGGTCCCCTGGCCGCGGGAAAAATAGGCTCCCGAGCCTTGTCAGTTTGTTTCGATTTATTCATGCAGAGTAGGCTGGAATGGAGAAACTTAGATATAGAAAAATGGGGCGGGAAATTAGCTCTTTCCCTACCTAGTCACCAGATCCCTCCCCACCAAAATTTTAGATTCTAAGACAAACAGGGGTCGCAAAAACCCGTTCTTTATACCAGTTTTCAGTAATTTTTTAAAAAAAATGGTGAAAACGGTAAAACTGTTTTGTTGGCCTTTTTTGGCTTAAATTATTTCAAGTGTTATATTATTATGTGTTATATTATATTTATTTACTATATACTGGGCGTTTATTTGCCAATTAAATTGGCTGTTTATTCTAGGAAACAAAAAATTTATTAATTAATTAAATGCTGCGTTGCTCTCATTTTTCTCTACTCTAATTACTTTTATCTACTATAATTTTACTCTAATTACCATTCATCGCTACGTTCTACTATTCATTACCCAGTTCCCAGTTGGTATTTATGTTCCTTTTGTTTGCTATAGCTTTTATTATCTCCTATTGCATAAAATTGCGTACTATATTTTTTCAGCGGCTGACATATAGCTGTACAATCCTGGTGCGAGTCGACCTTCGCCAATAAAATATCACCCAGTATCTGATATAAGAAAGTTTATAGTAACACCGGTAGGAAACTGGTAAAACTGCCTATTTTTTAGCATTTTGGTTTTACATTATTTCAGGTATGCGTGCTCACGAGCGTGTATGTCAGTACGTGTGCATTACAAATTATCTTGGTGTGCAATTGCTGCTGTGAATTACAGCATTTAAACCTCATAAATTTTTAAACAGCATTTAACGTGGCGATCACCTCTGTGAAACTGCATTCAAATCAAGAAGTAAGAAACTAACCGCGGCCAACTGTAAACTAGTCGCGTAAAGGTCGCGTAATGGTAATAACGTGACGTCGCTAAGTGAAGTGTACGCGACGTCGCGTGGCGCGACACTTGACCCCTTCCCGCGACGTAACTTTGCGACGTTTACGCGACGTTGCCGCGACGAAGTGTGTTACTAGGGCCTGTGGCGAGCCAACAAAGAATGTAATAAAAATTGAGTAAAGTACATGACTACTAAGCAACGGTAGATGTGTTGATTTTGGAGGTGAGGTGGGTGTCAACCCTCCTCGCCTCTCATTGGCTGGCGCCCCGATCACTAGGTGATCGATACCCGTATCGATATCGGCGCTCGGCGCGCGCGCGCGCCGCAGGCGCCAAGCGCCGCAGGCGACCCTCCCCAGCCGTAGGCGCACCTACCGATATTAGATCCCAATAAATCAATCAGATCCCAAATCAATCAGATCCCAAATCAATCAGATCCCAAGCGCACCCTCCCGAGCCGCAGGCGCCCATGCAGCAGGCGCCCATGCCGCAGGCACCCCGAGTGTACACTCTACCGAGCCGCAGGCACCCCGAGTGTACACTCTACCGAGCCGCAGGCACCCCGAGTGTACACTCTACCGAGCCAAAGGTACACTCTACCACTCTCCCGGGCAGAGAGGGGCGGGTGGACAGAGAACCAGCCACTAGGTTGTTATACTGTTGAAGCATAGGGAGCGAGAAGTTTTAACCCCGATGCTGACGCAGCCCTGTACACTGAGCGTGTACGGGCAGAGGGTGGGTGGAAAGAGATGTGAACAACACAGCCTGCTACAGGAGCCGGATAGAGAGGCGCATGCTAGGACAGAGAGGTAGTGTGAGTCACACACACCCCACAGAGAAAGCCATACAGAGGATAGAGAGCTCCCTCCCCAGTTGCAGGGGACAGAGAGGCAGGCAGGGTATGCAGGGGCATGCGAACCGTCAAGGGGCCACGCGAGGATAGAGTGGAGGAGCAGAGATGTGTATGGACAGAGAGCCAGCCACGCGTGCGTAGTGTGAGGGAACAGAAACATATGGAGCAGGAGGGAGATAGGAAGCAAACGCGCTGGGTAAGGGAGCCACACAGGGCGGTACAGTGAGACACGGGCAGGGGTGGAGCCGTGCGTGGACAGAGCTGAACGGCACGGTCAGCTGCAGGAATAGGATGATAGAGAGGCGCGGAGGGGGACAGAGAGCAGTGTGCAGGGGTAGGCAGCCACGCAGGCTGGGGAACAGAGAGGCGCGTGTCAGCCAGTTGCAGCCCGGGACAGAGAAGTATGAAGGGGGGCCTGGGACAGAGTTCCGAGCAAGGCACAGAGGTAGGGTCCTGTAGCTATGTATAGGCAGGGAGCCACGCGAGGGCAGGACAGGGGAGCAGACATGCAAGTTGCATGCAAGGCCAGAGAGGTGTGCGCGGAGGGAGACAGAGAGCAGTGTGTAGGGGTAGGTAACAGCAAACTTTAGTAGAGGCGCGTGCGGGGACGGAGAAACCAGTCTGAGCGTACAGAGACGTTACAGAGAGGTACACAAACAGAGACCAAAGCGGGCAGAGCACGTGTAGGGACAGAGACGTGAGGGAGAATCGACCAAAACACGCTATGTATTTTCAAAAGTTGGTTTTAGTGCAGCATATTTAATAGCGGGTAGTATAATAGTATGTACATAGTAGGTATAATGGTAGTAATAATAGTAAGTATATTAGCCCAAAAGGTAGGCTAAAACAGGCTAAACTGTGTGTACGCATCCACATCACCCCACAAGCCCCCTCTCCCGCCAGACTCACTCTTCCATACCCTCCTGTATTGCTGCATGAAGGAAAATATAGTGTAAAAATACAGATCTTAACCGTCAGACCGCTGAAATCAGGGCACACTAGAGGGGGTTTCGGGGTCTGCATGCTCTATGTAAGCTGCTTGAGGAGGTTCCAAGGGCGTTGTGAGGGTTTCCATTATGTTTTGAAAAAAAACTAGGGGCTTAAATACAACGTTTTATTCAAAAGTAGGTTATTTTAATGAAATAGCTGACACAATCATTGTCGAGAGTAGAAATTTTTATAAGAAACCAGGCATTTTAGCAAAAATAAACCTTCAAACCACATAAAATTGAATAAAAAGCAGACATTTTCAATTATAAACCGCAAGTATTTTAATAGAAAAGTAAGCAAACAAGGCACAAAACCAGCAAATTTTACCTTTTTATTTTAATGTTACTGATAAGGTAGAGAGTAGAAACTTGTGAGCTGTACGGAGTTAGAAAGTATTAACCATTATGTATCGTATGAATTATTAGTTCAGTACCAGCCATTGGTCAAGCGAGCATTTATGAAGTTATTACGAGTGATGAAGGGATAGAGAGCTATATACAGGAAGACAGTATCCTTCTAAACCACCACGAACAGATTGCTAATAGAGATAAGCTTTGTCTGTGTGCAGTATGAGTAAGCGAAGGCGGGGCAAATACTTTTCCACATGCCGGACAGAACAGTATTGTGCTAGGATTTCTCTCGAAATCGCGGTACGTTACTAGTTTTTATCACACCATCCAGATGCGTCAACTAGTCAGCAGTAGTCATTTATATGTTATTAGAACTTACAAACCCAGGTCAAGTAAATATTACAAAGAGTATATTACGTACACACGCCAACTCCGAATACCAAGCCATACTAGTCTACTTGCAGTGCTCCTGGAGGGAAGGGACGGCGGGGTGTACATCCGGCAGGGTGGGCGTCCAGCGAGTGTACATCTGACAGGATGGGTGTTCAGCAAGTGTACATCTGACAGGGTGGGCGTTCAGCAAGTGTACCTTCAGCGTCGAGTAGGTGTACACCCGTCAGTGGGAACTCAGCCCCTCCCACCAATGTCGTGTGCATGCGGTTAGTCAGTATAGTGGTGGGGTAGACGGTGCAGGAAGGAAACCCAGATGCTGACGCTGCCCTGTACAGCGAGCAACCAGCCCTCCTGTAGCAGGAGGGGGACAGAGAGTGCGTGGAGGCAGTAGGAGATAGAGGACGCTACCCGGCATGTCGCAGCACGCGGCGCGGGACAGAGAGGCAGTGTGTAAGTCACCCCCACAGGGAGAGCTGCCCTGGCAGGAGGCGCGGGACAGAGAGGCGGTGAATCACACCCCACGGAGAGAGCCGTACAGCGAGCTTCCCCACCCGAGTCCGGTAAATATTACAGAGTATTACGTGCACACGCCAGCCCTGAATACCAAGCCATACTAGTCTACCTGCAGTGCTCCCAGAGGGAAGGGATGGTCAGGAGTTACACACCAAGAATGCATTCATACAAAGAGTACACAACTCGAGCCCAGACACCAAGTCACAGTCTACTTACAGTAGAGATGGTAGATTAATAGCAAGATTATATTACAATTAGACCTCCCTAGCACATGAGGAGTGAAATTCAATAATAATTGAATTCAATAATAATACAACATTTAGACGTAGTAATTTAATTACAAAATACCACTAACACTGAGCCAACGAATTGTAGGTTACAAAGGAGTTGCCACTCATATGGAAAGCCAGTATAATGCAGGTGTATATTATTAAAACATAGACAAAAACGATGCAGACGTATATACACACTATTGATTTTGTACATGTACATTTCGGCATATTACCACACATCGCAGGCACATATTATATATCGGGGGATAGGTTAAAATACACACATCGTAGATGTAGAAGCAGACACAATGCAGGAAAATTATGATACGAGTGTACATATTAGTGCGTAAAAGTATCATATTATGACACCCTGTAGCACATATTGACATAATGCAGGGGAAAATATTGACAGAAATAGTACACAATTGTAGAGGTAACAACCCGCCAACTAGTAAGGACATCCAGCACTTGTTCAGGTTTTTATTATTATTATTGCGCATAAATGTACGCAATTTCCGGTATATAGGACCAAATGTACACAATGTACACAAACACACACACACACACTCAGGCGCATCCTGCAGCGCATCCTGCAGCACCGATCGCCGCAGGCGATGGCGCCATCGGCAGGAAGCTCTTGCTGTGAATACGCCTGAGTGTGTGTGTGTGTGTTTGTGTACATTGTGTACATTTGGTCCTATATACCGGAAATTGCGTACATTTATGCGTACAATTATGTCTATGCGCTACATTGTGTGTAGTTCGTTGCCCTGCGTTTGTAAATACAGTTTAGCCCGTGCACTGCATTGATGCCTACTTTTGTGTTAGGTACCTGCTTTTATTAAATACACTGCACCAAAAGCAACTTTAATCGGTACATACTGTGTTTTTGTAGAGGTGCCGGTATGCTTTTTAATACATATGTCTTTAGTGTAATTTAGTGTGCTTCTTCAACTTGGCTCGCGAATCTTGCACTATGGCTCTCTAGTGGAAAGTACTCTTACTTGTGCTGGTTGCGGGTGATTGTAAGGCTTTCTGCTTGACTTCTTTAGTTTACTTGATGGTTAAATGAGGAGTGGGAGCTGACGCGCCTACCTCGGGGGAGGAATGCAGCCCTGCGGTCTGATGCAGCGCTTTCTGTTACCCCTCTCCGTCCGCACTGTACTTGGTCTCCGCTACGATCACCCCTTGGGGTTAAGAGTGGGCGGGTCCTTTGTACTCGACCCTGGGTTAAAAACTCACATTTGGAGGCTCTGGGGAGAGTTGCAGTGGAGTTCAACAAATTTCTGATAAGATCTCTTGCGGGGGCATGACACTCGTCTCGAAATAATAAAAACCTGAACAAGTGCTGGATGTCCTTACTAGTTGGCGGGTTGTTACCTCTACAATTGTGTACTATTTCTGTCAATATTTTCCCCTGCATTATGTCAATATGTGCTACAGGGTGTCATAATATGATACTTTTACGCACTAATATGTACACTCGTATCATAATTTTCCTGCATTGTGTCTGCTTCTACATCTACGATGTGTGTATTTTAACCTATCCCCCGATATATAATATGTGCCTGCGATGTGTGGTAATATGCCGAAATGTACATGTACAAAATCAATAGTGTGTATATACGTCTGCATCGTTTTTGTCTATGTTTTAATAATATACACCTGCATTATACTGGCTTTCCATATGAGTGGCAACTCCTTTGTAACCTACAATTCGTTGGCTCAGTGTTAGTGGTATTTTGTAATTAAATTACTACGTCTAAATGTTGTATTATTATTGAATTCAATTATTATTGAATTTCACTCCTCATGTGCTAGGGAGGTCTAATTGTAATATAATCTTGCTATTAATCTACCATCTCTACTGTAAGTAGACTGTGACTTGGTGTCTGGGCTCGAGTTGTGTACTCTTTGTATGAATGCATTCTTGGTGTGTAACTCCTGACCATCCCTTCCCTCTGGGAGCACTGCAGGTAGACTAGTATGGCTTGGTATTCAGGGCTGGCGTGTGCACGTAATACTCTGTAATATTTACCGGACTCGGGTGGGGAAGCTCGCTGTACGGCTCTCTCCGTGGGGTGTGATTCACCGCCTCTCTGTCCCGCGCCTCCTGCCAGGGCAGCTCTCCCTGTGGGGGTGACTTACACACTGCCTCTCTGTCCCGCGCCGCGTGCTGCGACATGCCGGGTAGCGTCCTCTATCTCCTACTGCCTCCACGCACTCTCTGTCCCCCTCCTGCTACAGGAGGGCTGGTTGCTCGCTGTACAGGGCAGCGTCAGCATCTGGGTTTCCTTCCTGCACCGTCTACCCCACCACTATACTGACTAACCGCATGCACACGACATTGGTGGGAGGGGCTGAGTTCCCACTGACGGGTGTACACCTACTCGACGCTGAAGGTACACTTGCTGAACGCCCACCCTGTCAGATGTACACTTGCTGAACACCCATCCTGTCAGATGTACACTCGCTGGACGCCCACCCTGCCGGATGTACACCCCGCCGTCCCTTCCCTCCAGGAGCACTGCAAGTAGACTAGTATGGCTTGGTATTCGGAGTTGGCGTGTGTACGTAATATACTCTTTGTAATATTTACTTGACCTGGGTTTGTAAGTTCTAATAACATATAAATGACTACTGCTGACTAGTTGACGCATCTGGATGGTGTGATAAAAACTAGTAACGTACCGCGATTTCGAGAGAAATCCTAGCACAATACTGTTCTGTCCGGCATGTGGAAAAGTATTTGCCCCGCCTTCGCTTACTCATACTGCACACAGACAAAGCTTATCTCTATTAGCAATCTGTTCGTGGTGGTTTAGAAGGATACTGTCTTCCTGTATATAGCTCTCTATCCCTTCATCACTCGTAATAACTTCATAAATGCTCGCTTGACCAATGGCTGGTACTGAACTAATAATTCATACGATACATAATGGTTAATACTTTCTAACTCCGTACAGCTCACAAGTTTCTACTCTCTACCTTATCAGTAACATTAAAATAAAAAGGTAAAATTTGCTGGTTTTGTGCCTTGTTTGCTTACTTTTCTATTAAAATACTTGCGGTTTATAATTGAAAATGTCTGCTTTTTATTCAATTTTATGTGGTTTGAAGGTTTATTTTTGCTAAAATGCCTGGTTTCTTATAAAAATTTCTACTCTCGACAATGATTGTGTCAGCTATTTCATTAAAATAACCTACTTTTGAATAAAACGTTGTATTTAAGCCCCTAGTTTTTTTTTCAAAACATAATGGAAACCCTCACAACGCCCTTGGAACCTCCTCAAGCAGCTTACATAGAGCATGCAGACCCCGAAACCCCCTCTAGTGTGCCCTGATTTCAGCGGTCTGACGGTTAAGATCTGTATTTTTACACTATATTTTCCTTCATGCAGCAATACAGGAGGGTATGGAAGAGTGAGTCTGGCGGGAGAGGGGGCTTGTGGGGTGATGTGGATGCGTACACACAGTTTAGCCTGTTTTAGCCTACCTTTTGGGCTAATATACTTACTATTATTACTACCATTATACCTACTATGTACATACTATTATACTACCCGCTATTAAATATGCTGCACTAAAACCAACTTTTGAAAATACATAGCGTGTTTTGGTCGATTCTCCCTCACGTCTCTGTCCCTACACGTGCTCTGCCCGCTTTGGTCTCTGTTTGTGTACCTCTCTGTAACGTCTCTGTACGCTCAGACTGGTTTCTCCGTCCCCGCACGCGCCTCTACTAAAGTTTGCTGTTACCTACCCCTACACACTGCTCTCTGTCTCCCTCCGCGCACACCTCTCTGGCCTTGCATGCAACTTGCATGTCTGCTCCCCTGTCCTGCCCTCGCGTGGCTCCCTGCCTATACATAGCTACAGGACCCTACCTCTGTGCCTTGCTCGGAACTCTGTCCCAGGCCCCCCTTCATACTTCTCTGTCCCGGGCTGCAACTGGCTGACACGCGCCTCTCTGTTCCCCAGCCTGCGTGGCTGCCTACCCCTGCACACTGCTCTCTGTCCCCCTCCGCGCCTCTCTATCATCCTATTCCTGCAGCTGACCGTGCCGTTCAGCTCTGTCCACGCACGGCTCCACCCCTGCCCGTGTCTCACTGTACCGCCCTGTGTGGCTCCCTTACCCAGCGCGTTTGCTTCCTATCTCCCTCCTGCTCCATATGTTTCTGTTCCCTCACACTACGCACGCGTGGCTGGCTCTCTGTCCATACACATCTCTGCTCCTCCACTCTATCCTCGCGTGGCCCCTTGACGGTTCGCATGCCCCTGCATACCCTGCCTGCCTCTCTGTCCCCTGCAACTGGGGAGGGAGCTCTCTATCCTCTGTATGGCTTTCTCTGTGGGGTGTGTGTGACTCACACTACCTCTCTGTCCTAGCATGCGCCTCTCTATCCGGCTCCTGTAGCAGGCTGTGTTGTTCACATCTCTTTCCACCCACCCTCTGCCCGTACACGCTCAGTGTACAGGGCTGCGTCAGCATCGGGGTTAAAACTTCTCGCTCCCTATGCTTCAACAGTATAACAACCTAGTGGCTGGTTCTCTGTCCGCGCCACCCCTCTCTGCCCGTACACTCTCACTGTACAGGGCTGCGTCAGCGTTAGGGTTGAAACTTCTCGCTCCCTATACCCCACAACCGTGTAGTGTCCTAGTATGGGCGCGACCTGGGTTCGATTTCGCTAGTTGAGATGTAGGTGAGAGAGGGGAAGAGGCCCGTATCGATGACTACATATCGGTGTACACACATATCGGGGGAGTGTACACTCGGGGCGCCTGCTGCATACATATCGGTGTACATATAGGGAGAGTGCGCATACATATCGGGAGGGGCGCCTGAGACGGGGAGGGCGCCTGCGGCATACATGTCGGGGAGGGCGCGTGCGGCGGGGAGGGGCGCCTGCTGCATGGGCGCCTGCGGCTCGGGAGGGTGCGCTTGGGATCTGATTGATTTGGGATCTGATTGATTTGGGATCTGATTGATTTATTGGGATCTAATATCGGTAGGTGCGCCTGCGGCTGGGGAGGGTCGCCTGCGGCGCTTGGCGCCTGCGGCGCGCGCGCGCGCGCCGAGCGCCGATATCGATACGGGTATCGATTACCTAGTGATCGGGGCGCCAGCCAATGAGAGGCGAGGAGGTTTGACACCCACCTCACCTCCAAAATCAACACATCTACCGTTGCTTAGTAGTTACATGAACTTTGAAGTAGCTTCTGACTTTTTCTTTGACATCTCAGAAACCCCCCCCCCACCTGTAATCCCAGTTATTTTCTGTGAGCCTTGACGTCTCAGTAATTCTCCCCAGCACAGCACTGTACTATAGCTTCATTTAATTTTTATATGACACCTTTCATGTCTGACATGACGCTTCTTTTGATTTTTATATGACGCTTCTTTTATTCTTCCATGATGCTTCTTAATTTTTTAAATGACACTTTCATTAGTTTTTATATGAGGCTTCTATGATTTTACCATGACGCTTCTATTATTGTTTGCATGACGCTTCTATGATTTTTACATAACGCTACTATGATTTTTACATGACGCTTCTATGCTTGTTTACATGACGCTTCTATGTTTGTTTACATGACGCTTCTATGCTTGTTTACATGACGCTTCTATGCTTGTTTACATGACGCTTCTATGCTTGTTTACATGACGCTTCTATGATTCTTTCATGACGCTTCTATGATTGCTTACATGACGCTTCTATGATTGTTTGCATGACGCTTCTATGATTGTTTACATGACGCTTCTATGATTGTTTACATGATGCTTCTATGAATTTTTACATGACGCTTCTATGATTTTACCATGACGCTTCTATTATTGTTTGCATGACGCTTCTATGATTTTTACATGACGCTACTATGATTTTTACATGACGCTTCTATGATTTTTTCATGACGCTTCTATGATTTTTTATGACGCTTTTATGACTTTTACATGACGCTTCTATGATTTTTTACATGACGCTTCTATGATTGTTTACATGACGCTTCTATGATTTTTTACATTACGCTTCTATGATTGTTTACATGACGCTTTTACGATTTTTTACATGGCGCTTCTATGATTTTTTATGACGCTTTTTTGAATTTTACATGACGCTTCTATGATTTTTTAAATGACGCTTCTATGATTTTTATATAACGCTTTTACGATTTTTTAAATGACGCTTCTATGATTGTTTACATGACGCTTCTCTGATTTTTTACATGACGCTTCTATGATTTTTTAGGTGACGCTTCTATGTTTTTTAAATGAGGCTTCTATGATTTTTCTTGACGCTTCTATAATTGTTTACATGACGCTTCTATGATTTTTTACATGACGCTTCTATGATTGTTTACATGACGCTTCTATGATTGTTTACATGACGCTTCTATATTTTTTTAAATGACGCTTCTACGATTTTTTACATGACGCTTCTATGATTGTTTACATGACGCTTCTATGATTTTTTCATGACGCTTCTATGATTGTTTACATGACGCTTCTATGATTTTCACATGAGGCTTCTATGATTTTTTCATGACGCTTCTACGATTTTTTATGACGCTTTTATGACTTTTACATGACGCTTCTATGATTGTTTACATGACACTTCTATGATTGTTTACATGACGCTTCTATGATTTTTTACATTACGCTTCTATGATTGTTTGCATGACGCTTTTACGATTTTTTTACATGGCGCTTCTATGATTTTTTATGACGCTTTTTTGAATTTTACATGACGCTTCTATGATTTTTTAAATGACGCTTCTATGATTTTTATATAACGCTTTTACGATTTTTTACATGACGCTTCTATGATTGTTTACATGACGCTTCTATAATTGTTTACATGACGCTTTTATGATTTTTTACATGACGCTTCTATGATTGTTTACATGACGCTTCTATGATTTTTTCATGACGCTTCCATGATTGTTTACATGACGCTTTTATGATTTTCACATGAGGCTTCTATGATTTTTTCATGACGCTTCTATGATTTTTTATGACGCTTTTATGACTTTTACATGACGCTTCTATGATTGTTTACATGACACTTCTATGATTGTTTACATGACGCTTCTATGATTTTTTAAATGACGCTTCTATGATTTTTATAAGACGCTTTTACGATTTTTTACATGGCGCTTCTATGATTGTTTACATGACGCTTCTATGATTTTTTACATGACGCTTCTATGATTTTTTAAATGACGCTTCTATGATTTTTATATGGCGCTTCTATTATTGTTTACATGACGCTTCTATGATTGTTTACATGACGCTTCTATGATTTTTTACATGACCCTTCTATGATTTTTTACATGACGCTTCTATGATTTTTTAAATGACGCTTCTATGATTTTTACATGAGGCTTCTATGATTTTTTCATGACGCTTCTATGATTTTTTATGACGCTTTTATGACTTTTACATGACGCTTCTATGATTGTTTACATGACGCTTCTATGATTGTTTACATGACGCTTCTATGATTTTTTAAATGACGCTTCTATGATTTTTATATGACGCTTTTACGATTTTTTACATGGCGCTTCTATGATTGTTTACATGACGCTTCTATGATTGTTTACATGACGCTTCTATGATTGTTTACATGACGCTTCTATGATTTTTTAAATGACGCTTCTATGATTTTTATATGACGCTTTTACGATTTTTTACATGGCGCTTCTATGATTGTTTACATGACGCTTCTATGATTGTTTACATGACGCTTCTATGATTTTTTACATGACCCTTCTATGATTTTTTACATGACGCTTCTATGATTTTTTAAATGACGCTTCTATGATTGTTTACATGACGCTTCTGTGATTGTTTACATGACACTTCTATGATTTTTTACATGACGCTTCTTTTTAAAAAGTATTTTAGTTTTCCTGACGTTGAAAAGCTTTAATTAAAAAAATTATACTCTATGAAAATTCGAACCATCGTCGCTGCATTTGGCAGTTCAGTTTGTTCACCTCTAGGCTAGCTCTCATCGTTTTGATAACATCAAATTTTGCACTTATATAATTCAACACTTTAAAATCCAAGCATAGAGTAAATCACACGAAGCAGTTATGACATAATCAATTTCTCAGTCAGTCAGTATCAGTTAACAATATGCATGGTTACGCAATTTAAATCAAGTCTGGTGCTACGCTTCCACACTGCATTTTCAATTCAAGTCGGAGTTACAATTCAGTTATGATGCAATCTATTTCAGAATCAGAATTCAACCAGTCAGTTTTTTCTCTAGCATTCTTACAATGCATTTCAAGTCGAAAAGTTTGCTTGACCTTTGCAAAAAAGCATGTTTTTCGAATATTTAATGCCTTTAGCATCGAGCAATTTCTTAGCCACGATGCATGTACCGTCACGGGAAAATTTCTGATCGAACAGTGCAAGTCTCATGAAAATCGGTCCAGCCATTTTTTCTCTAATCGATTGCGTACAAACAAACAACTCATTTAGTATATAGGAGGATAGTGGATTTATAGGAGGCAGCTAAGCTGGGATTGTTGCCAGCCAGCATAGCTCGTGCATTGACGTGACGTGGCCAGACCGGTGATTTCGGATCGTTGGCTCAGCCCAGGCCAGCCGTCATTCATTATTCAGTATTACTCATACTCGCTGAGTCGCTATCCCGTCATCGCTAACAGGACTATTTTGGAGGCTGAAACAGTTAAGGGCTTGGCCAGAATGACTCAGACAGATAGACTCATTCCAGGGACTTCTAGAATCTAGAGCAAGGAAAGCACTGCAAGCAAAAGCATTCTTATTTGATCCATCGTGCAAGAATGCTTTAGAAGTCGCCATATGCGTGCAGAAATGCAAGTGTCTATGGTAAAAGCACCTTGAATTTACATGTGCACTCCGTGCAGGAATGTCAATCGTGCAAGAATGTAATGCGCAATGTTTCTATATTTAGCATAACAGCCATAGACTACAAGCATAATCTTCTTTCCATCGTGCAAGAATGTTCAGACTAGCTCGCGCATATTTTGTCTATGGTTCAAGTCTAACTCCACACCCCCGCTCCACCCTTGTCTACTTTAGCACCCGACGACAACCGGCTAGCCGGGCCAAAAGCTTACAAAATCAACGGGCTAACCGGCAGGAAAGCGCGCTCTCGAGCTCTCGCTTCTCTCGGCTAGACGGGCCCAAAGCGCGCTCCCATACAATCAAATGGGAGTGTATCAATTGAAAGCTTTCACGGGTGTTTAATAACAATTTGCAGTAGAAAAATCGACGTTTGTTAATATTAATTCGCTTGCATGTAATTTGAAAACAAAATTTACAGGAATGAGGGTTCCTGTGTTCAACGTTCAACAAAAGCTTTTAAGGCATATTTGTTGGTGCTACTGTGCATTGCTGTGCTGGCCTATGCACTAGACTAAACAAGTGAAGGCTTCGTGTACAAGATAAATGAAAGGAGCTTTTCTTAAATTTCTTGTGCATTATTATGTGATTGCTTAAGTAATTTTGTTCTATAGTTTAAAGCCTGTCACGTGTCAGTTAATTAATAATACAGGCATTTGAAATATAAATGTAGGTCTAATATTATGAGAAGTAACTTATAAGCTGCTTTTATTCAATAATAAAAAGGCTTCAATTCAATTAAATTTAATTATTTAGCTATAGCCCTATGTTATGTATGTAGGAAAGCCTATTGAGCACTAAGCCTAGGCCTAGCTTATTGACTTGGTCTTAATGAATAGATTTAGCTAACTTACTAGATAAGAGCCTTAAAATTTTTGTTTTTTCTATCCATCTACTTTATGTATACCAATAGGCCTAGACTAAATAACAAACTATAAAACTAAGCCTACAATATTTTATATCAAATACCTGATGTTTGACTTATTTTCCTTTCCTTAATTCCCCTCTCCCCTAACCTTGGATTTCCTCCCTCTAACCCTAGCTTCTCTCCCCCTGACCCCTGGCTTCCCTCCTTCCTAATCCTTGGCTTTACTCCTAACCCTTGGCTTCCCTCCCCTGACCCTAGCTTCCCTTCCCTGATCCTGGCTTCCCTTCCCTGATCCTAGCTTCTCTCCTCCCCTGACCCTGGCTTCTTTCCTCCCCTGACCCTGGCTTCTCTCCTCCCCTGACCCTGGCTTCCTTCCCCTGACCCTGGCTTCTCTCCCCTGACCCTGGCTTCCCTCCTTCCTAATCCTTGGCTTTACTCCTAACCCTTGGCTTCCCTCCCCTGACCTTGGCTTCCCTCCCCTGACCCTGGCTTCCCTCCCCTGACCCTGGCTTCCCTCCCCTGACCCTGGCTTCCCTCTCCTGACCCTGGCTTCCTTCCCCTGACCCTGGCTTTTCTCCCCTTGACCCTAGCTTTTCTCCACTTGGCCCTGGCTTCTCTCCCCCTGATCCTAGCTTCCCTCCCCTGATCCTGGCTTCCCTTCCCTGATCCTAGCTTCTCTCCTCCCCTGACCCTGGCTTCTTTCCTCCCCTGACCCTGGCTTCTCTCCTCCCTGACCCTGGCTTCCTTCCCCTGACCCTGGCTTCCTTCCCCTGACCCTGGCTTCTCTCCCCTGACCCTGGCTTCCCTGCCCTGACCCTGGCTTCCCTCCCCTGATCCTGGCTTCCCTTCCCTGATCCTAGCTTCTCTCCTCCCCTGACCCTGGCTTCTTTCCTCCCCTGACCCTGGCTTCCTTCCCCTGACCCTGGCTTCCTTCCCCTGACCCTGGCTTCCCTCCCTTGACCCTGGCTTCTCTCCCCCTGACCCTGGCTTCTCTCCCCTGACCCTGGCTTCTCTCTGCCTGGCCTGGCTTTTCTCCTTATTGACCCTTGAATTCTCTCCCCGTGACCCTGGCTTCCCTGCCCTGACCCTGGCTTCCTTCCCCTGACCCTGGCTTCTCTCCCCCTGACCCTGGCTTCCCTCCTTCCTAATCCTTGGCTTTACTCCTAACCCTTGGCTTCCCTCCCCTGACCCTGGCTTCCCTCCCCTGACCCTGGCTTCCCTTCCCTGATCCTGGCTTCCCTTCCCTGATCCTAGCTTCTCTCCTCCCCTGACCCTGGCTTCTCTCCTCCCCTGACCCTGGCTTCCTTCCCCTGACCCTGGCTTCCTTCCCCTGACCCTGGCTTCTCTCCCCTTGACCCTGGCTTTTCTCCACTTGGCCCTGGCTTCTCTCCCCCTGACCCTGGCTTCCCTCCCCTGATCCTGGCTTCCCTCCCCTGACCCTGGCTTCTCTCCCCCGATCCTGGCTTCTCTCCACTTGGCCCTGGCTTCCCTCCCTTGACCCTGGCTTCTCTCCTCCCCTGATCGTGGCTTCTCTCCCCTGACCCTGGCTTCTCTCCCCTGACCCTGGCTTCCCTCCTTCCTAATCCTTGGCTTTACTCCTAACCCTTGGCTTTTCTCCCCTGACCCTGGCTTCCCTCCCCTGATCCTGGCTTCCCTTCCCTGATCCTGGCTTCTCTCCTCCCCTGACCCTGGCTTCTTTCCTCCCCTGACCCTGGCTTCTCTCCTCCCCTGACCCTGGCTTCCTTCCCCTGACCCTGGCTTCCCTCCCCTGACCCTGGCTTCTCTCCTCCCCTGACCCTGGCTTCTCTCCTCCCCTGACCCTGGCTTCCTTCCCCTGACCCTGGCTTCCCTCCCCTGACCCTGGCTTCTCTCCTCCCCTGACCCATGCCTCCCTCTCTCCTGAACCCTGGATTCCCTCACTCCTGACCCTTGTTTCTCTCTCTCCTGACCCATGGCTTCCTCTACTGACCCATGGCTTCCTCTACTGACCCATGGCTTCCCTCACTCTTGACCAGTGGCTCTGCCTCCTTGCTCTTTCCCCCTGCTCTGCCTCCTGGTTTCTGCCTTCTGCTCTGTCCGCACGGCTTTGCTTCCTGCTCTGCCCTCTCTGCTATCTGCTCTACCCTGCTTCTCCGCCCTCTGCTAAAGTAGTCTCGTAAAAGTACCAAGCAGCACAGCTTATTGAAAGCACATTCTTCCTTCAGAAAAAGCTACCGGTGAAGCCCTGCTGCTGTCGCATTGGCACCTTTGCTTTGGTCTCCGCCTCGAACAACGCTGCTGCGGCCGGGACTGCCGCTGGTTCTGCTCGAACAGCCGCCTCGAACGCTACAGTCGGTGCAAAGCGTACCATAACCTTCAGCAATGCGGTGATCGTATCAAAGTTAGCTCAGAATGGAACGGTCGTTGAAAGGATTTTGTCTTGAGCTGTCAGCAAATGGAAATTCGTTTCATTGACAGTTCATGTTAGCTTTATTTACAGTCAATTTTTTTAACTTTGTTTATCTGTACCTTTTACCCTTGCTCTACTTTTATCCATAACTTGTTAGTTTCTTGCTCATGTACTCTATGCATGCACATATACACGCATTAGTACTTCCGATCACCGTTAGTGAGGTTTCACAAGTCACCAAAACACAAAAGCCATGCATTGACAAGCCATATCTAATTTTTGCAGAGGCGAGGAGAGCGGGAAGGTGGCGGGAGCTGAGAACGGGAAGGTGGCGGGAGCTGAGAGCGGGAAGGTGGCGGGAGCTGAGAGCGGGAAGGTGGCGGGAGCTGAGAGCGGGAAGGTGGCGGGAGCTGAGAGCTGAGAGGTTTGACCAAAGGACTGTCGTCGCGCTCTAACAGTGTGGCTGAACTGACCACTTGTACCTTCTGCATATTTTATATTTTGGTCAAAAAATCATAAGTTGACTTGTAGGTGTTCACGTCGTGGTACGTTCGTTTTTGCGGCTGTTGCTAAGTCTTGTGGAATTGTTAAATCGAATTGTCCGTGTTCTTTTCTCGTTTTTTATTATACTCATTTAGTGTACCTGAATTGTGCCATTTTTTAAAAAAGAACGACAAAGAGAAAATGCTAGTAGCTGACAATGGAATGTGCGATAAGCGAGAAAAAAATAAAGGATATGTTGTACGAAAATTGAAAAATAATTGTTCTTTTTTGTTTGCAATAAAAAAGCCAATAAAAGGAAGAGAAGTTGAAGTGGATGAGTTCAATTTTTTTCATCGCAAATACCACCAGGGAGCTTACCGCGAGGGCCACTGGGTGCTTGGGATGGTCGAGCAAGGTACACGCAAATGCATGATGGTACAAGTACCCAACCGGTCTGCTGAGTCAGATTATTCAGCAGTGTGTTGCCTGGGACACGCATTTTAACTGACGGCTGGCAGGTATATAGTGCGCTTCCCCAGGTGTTTGTCAATCACCGTCTGCATTTCGTTGATCCGAACGATCCAACTGTGCCCACAAACAACATCGAAGGCACCTGGGCACTCGTGAAGGCGAAGTTTTGCAGCCAGCATGGCGCTAGTGACGACCTTTTTTGAGTCTCATCTTAGCGAGTTTCTCTGGCGCCAACTCTAGCCAGAGAAGTGCTTTGGGAACTTCCTGTACTAGGGGAATATAGCTGTTTTTAAGCTTTTTTTAAGACCTTAAGTATGCTCTAATAAACTTGTTTTAGTTCGTTTGTTAAAAAAACTAGGACATGCTGAAAAGCCTTATTGATGAAAGCGCCACATACAATTACGTATGTACCCTTGTACATGTACGAGTTACTGTCGATTTCTAACAATTATATAATGTACCTGCATTGAGTAATGTGGTGTGGTGGGTGTTGAGTGAGATGGTGTGGTGTACAATAGGATACATTCTAGAAAGTGGTATAAATCGATATACATGCACTATACACTGTAGCTCGTCGATAGATTGGATCGAGTTCATGTATTTCGGGTTGTTTTTAAAGGGATAGAATTTTGAGATTATTATCGATAGTAACTTGCGTTACTCGTACAGTACTTCATCAAGCATAGCGCTATGCAACTCATTAAAAGATGAGGTTAGGTGTTAGTGTGTTCTGTGTAGGTGCCAATGTTGGGGCGTAGCGAGGAGGGTCATTAGCACTTGGGACTGGGAGGCACCAATAAAGTACGGAAGCGATTCTGAATGGCTTCAATGGAATTTCTTATATTAATCGTACATGTAGAAGTACACGGAAGACAGAACGGACGTCCGCATGCGACTCCTGCCGTTCCCTGAATTTAGTACGTGCACCTCTGGACTGTTTAGAAATTTGGTTAAGAATCTTCTTTAAAATAAGAATCACAGCTTCATGCACATGTGCTACGAGTAATTGCTTTCCAGGACGTGAACTCCGACTATACATGTAAGTGCAAAATGTATTGAAATACAATAGAATATACCCGAACACAGTTTCTACCTACAATAAGGCGCATACATGTACATGGCCATGTTTATCATGCCATATTGGTAACATTATTTATGACTTGTGGAACTCACAAACTGTGATCTACACATGTATCATATACGTACATCCCATACATGTACATCATATATACAGTTACATGAGCTAGAAATTACATGTAACAGAATAATAGCAAAGTGACTTGACCATACGTACGTACGAAGTACAAGCGATTACACATTGATTCCAGTGAAGACTCCCTAGAACTCGCTCTCTATAGTATGCATCCTGCTGTAATTTAGCTGACTCTCGGCTGTTGATAGTGTATAATGCTTGATTAGTGGTCAAGCTCCCCTGAACAAAACTAGCGGCTGATCCGGGTTTTTTATAGGTACACGCCAAACGGCATAGCCGCCACGTACCAGAACAACAACAACAGAATACGCAGTTAGCGTCACACGGCGCGCCTCAAGGCCAGGTCGCGAATGAACGCCACGCCGCCGGCTCCGGGGCGCCAGCATCAGCCAGCAGGCAGCTAGTCGAGTCGAAACGCCGAGTGCGCGCCTGTCCCCGCCGGTAGGGCCGGTGCCTGCAGCGTCAGCAGCAGCACCTCCTGCACCGGCTTTGGCCAGTACGATTCGGCGCGGATGATGTGGCCTGCCAGCTGGAGTCGCCGACGGCGCAACAGTTTGCTTGGACGGACCAGGCCGGCGCGGTGATACACGCCAGCCCACTCGTTGAATTCTTACCATAGGTCGCCTTCGCCTCGCCTTATTTCCTCACGTACCATGCAGGCACCTGCGATAAGTTCACCCGGGGTTCATCAGGATTGCTTGGTACCGGAGGTCAAGGACAGGTCACGGCCTTCAATGTCACACATCACACGCTCACGTGATCGCGTGTATCAGAGAATTATAAAAAGGAACCCGTTTTTGAACGCGTGTTGCTTTGTTTTATTATTGTTTGTTTTCCCGCGAGGCCGAACCACCGGTCCCCGCCGGGAACCCCTTCATTTTCTATAGAGTCGCCCACCAACTAAAGATCCCCCTTATGCAAAAGTCTTCCTCATTTCCAGCACTGATTACAAGTAAACCGTCCCTTGTATGCCTCCTCGCATAGAGTCCATTAGAGTGTTACATGTACATGTACGTGCCATTTCTAGTAGTGTGGAGTTTTTCGGGTGCACTCCTGCACAGGTGACTGCAGAGGCGGCCACGCCCTTCGGCAAACAAACAAAAACCCGGGCCCGCGCTGTCGAGATAATTGAAACTTGACCGCAACGTCAGCTACAAAACAGCATCCAGAGGTGGAAAAGTGCTCGTGAGGCATGCATGGCGGCTGGTAATTTTCAGCGCTAGAGCCCGGAGGTTTACACAGATATTCTCAGGCAGCCCCCGGGTTTCGTCACATGACTTGGATCGAGCGGAAAAACTTAATTTGTAGTTCGCTCCTGGCAGCGCGAACAGGTTGGTAGGCGGCTGAAGCAGCATCGGCAGCTGGTGCACCGCGCATCGGCTGTTTTGACAGCTCCCCAGACTAGCAGTCCGACTGAATCAGTAGACTGCTGCGAGCCCCCCCTTTTTTGCCGCTTCCCCTGCGTTGCTGAAGCCCAATTCGACCCTACATGTATGAATATGCGTAAATTTTTAATCCACAATAAGTGAGTCTTCCTTGCTAGACCCCTGCCTCAGGTTTGCTCCATGCAACCACTATAGCCGGAATACCCATGGCCCACCAGGGTGAGCGCTCATCAGAATCGCATGAAGATTTCTCTCTTGAGCACTTTTACCAAGACACCATTAACAGACATTTCATAGTCTATATTCAGGAACACCAAGCTTGCAACCAAGACCTTATATAACAATGGTTGTCAAAGGGCACAGTGCATATTCTAGCATGCGGGGACTATTCAACTTCATCGAATGTGAGAAGCAGAACTCTCACTCCAGAGTACTCTGAGGGCTTCTCAGAAGCAGGAGCACCCACTCCCTCCTTCATGACGCCGCCTGGACTGCAGACCCCTCAAAAAGCGTACGTCACCGCTCAGCACAAAACTGAATGCCCATGCAGCAAATGTGCACCGCTGACGATCGAGCGCACTTTTGTTCACTTCAGCGCCCTACACCAAGGCAGCGTCCTTTCTTGCCAGTGCAGGAACTCTCGGCAGCTTGCTGGGAGCATTCGAAACATGCTTAAGCTGCACCACTAAGAGCGAACTAAAATGTGAGTTCACTGAGAAAAATTTACTTCTGGAGTGTAAAGCTAAATCAACAAAATTTTGCGGAGCGCATGCTATTTAAGAAATACTCCAGAAACACAAAACCAAGTATTCGACAAAATTATATGACCAACTAAAATCGGAAAGCTCCTGGTCATAACTGTATGTAACATGAGAGTTTATATCTGTATTTTTCGCATGTGTCTTTATGAAGAGCAGTAGTTTAAAAAATCAACTGGCGGTAACAACAAAAAACACCTGTCAGTTCCTTGTAGATATATAAGAACCTGTAAAAACAACAGGATTTCGACAGTATAAGGGGTTGGTCATTGTTGGTCCACAATGGTACAGCCGAAATTATTTTGGATTATTTGCTTAAACTGAAAGCCTGACACTGAAGTCTGGTGGCACTTGCTCCGAGCTTTGTGATCAAGGATTGAATTAAAATGGCACACGTTGAACACCATACCCTGTCACAGAGCAGTATCGTCTCGAAAAAATGTTTCCCAGAAATCACAGCAAAAATATATGATGCTCCGATGTTACAAACTGCATTGATTCGAAAAATGCTTTTACAAATGGAAAATCCACCCATAAACAACCTAAAAACACGACACCAAAAACGTCGAGTGTGGCTCCCATTGCACAGGGAGTAATGCGAGTAGCAATATTGGAAAAGGGCGTTGACAAATGGGTGCTTTTGTTAAGCTTTACAAGATCTGAACATGTATTAACAGAATTCGGTGATCTAAATGTTAAAAAAATTGTCGACATATATTAAAGAATTAAAAAATAGCTTTGGCGGAGCCAGCTTCAGTTTCGGCTGCAGCAGCGATGTTTGAGGCGGCTGCTTAAGCGGAACCAGCGGCAGACCCGGCCGTAACGGTTGCACCAGATGTCAGCGTATCAGAACTCATAGTGGCGGTACGTACAAACTAATTTCAGCTCAGTGTGCACATATAGTTAGAGAGCTCGCGCTTGGATAGCTTTTGCGGGTGAACAGCTGCTTGTTTGTTGCTAGGCCAATCGCACCAGAGGCAAAAGCAAAGGTGCCAATGGGACAGCAGCTGGGCTTCACCGGTAGCTTTTTCTGAAGGAAGAATGTGCTTTCAATAAGCTGTGATGCTTGGTACTAATACGAGACTACTTTAGCAGAGGGCGGAGAAGCAGGGTAGAGCAGACAGCAGGGAGCAAAGCAGCGGGGCAGAGCAGGGGGCAGAAAACCAGAGGACAGAAGAGCAGGGGGCAAAAGAGCAAGGTAGAGCAGACAGCAGACGTCAGAGCAAGAGGGCAGAGCAGGGCAGAAGTTACGGGTCAGGAGGGGTCAGGAGAGAAGCAGCCATGGGTCAAGAGGGAAGGAAACGGGTCAGGAGGGAGGAAGCCATGGGTCAGGAGGGAGGGAAGTTACGGTCAGGAGGATGGGAATCCAGGGGTCAGGAGGGAGGGAAGCTGTGGGCCAGGAGGGAGGGAAGCCAGGGCCAGGAGAGAGGGACGCCAGTGTCAGGGGAACAGGGGAAGGAAGCGAGAGTCAGGGGAGGAGAGAAGACAGGGTCAAGGGAGGGAAGCCAAGGTCAGGGGGAGAGAAGCCAAGGTCAGGGGGAGAAAAGCCAGGGTCAGGGGAGAGAAGCCAGGGTCAGGGGAGAGAAGCCAGGGTCAGGGGGAGAGAAGCCATGGTCAGGGGACAGAAGCCACGATCAGGGGAGGAGAGAAGCCAGGGTCAAGGGAGGGAAGCCAGGGCCAAGTGGAGAGAAGCCAGTATCGGGGGAGAGAAGCCAGGGTCAGGGGAAGGAAGCCAGGGTCAGGGCAGGGAAGCCAGGGTCAGAGTAGGGAAGCCAGGGTCAGGGCAGGGAAGCCAGGGTCAGGGGGAGAGAAGCCAGGGTCAGGGGAGGAGAGAAGCCAGGGTCAGAGGATGGAAGCCAGGGTCAGGGGAGAGATGCCAGGGTCAGGGGGAGAGAAGCCAGGGTCAGGGGAAGGAAGCCAGGGTCAGGGGGAGAGAAGCCAGGGTCAGGGGGAAAGCCAGGGTTACGGGGAGAGAAGCCAGGGGTCAATAAGGAGAAAAGCCAGGCCAGGCAGAGAGAAGCCAGGGTCAGGGGAAGGAAGCCAGGGTCAGGGGAGGAGAGAAGCCAGGGTCAGGGGAGGAAAGAAGCCAGGGTCAGGGGAGGAAAGAAGCCAGGGTCAGGGGAGGAAAGAAGCCAGGATCAGGGAAGGGAAGCCAGGATCAGGGGAGGGAAGCCAGGGTCAGGGGAGGGAAGCCAGGGTCAGGGGAGAAAAACCAAGGTTTAGGAGTAAAGCCAAGGATTAGGAAGGAGGGAAGCCAGGGTCAGGGCAGGGAAGCCAAGGTCAGGGGGAGAGAAGCCAGAGGTCAATAAGGAGAAAAGCCAGGCCAGGCAGAGAGAAGCCAGGGTCAGGGGAGAGAAGGCAGGGTCAGGGGAGAGAAGCCACGATCAGGGGAGGAGAGAAGCCAGGGTCAAGGGAGGGAAGCCAGGGCCAAGTGGAGAGAAGCCAGTATCGGGGAGAGAAGCCAGGGTCAGGGGAAGGAAGCCAGGGTCAGGGCAGGGAAGCCAGGGTCACGGGGAGAGAATTCAAGGGTCAATAAGGAGAAAAGCCAGGCCAGGCAGAGAGAAGCCAGGGTCAGGGGAGAGAAGCCAGGGTCAGGGGAGAGAAGCCAGGGTCAAGGGAGGGAAGCCAGGGTCAGGGGAGGTAAGCCAGGGTCAGGGGAGGGAAGCCAGGGTCAAAGGAGGGAAGCCAGGGTCAGGAGAGGGAAGCCAGGGTCAGGGGAGGGAAGCCAGGGTCAGGGGAGGGAAGCCAGGGTCAGGGGAGGGAAGCCAGGGTCAGGGGAGGGAAGCCAAGGGTTAGGAGTAAAGCCAAGGATTAGGAAGGAGGGAAGCCAGGGTCAGGGGGAGAGAAGCCAGGGTCAGGGGAAGGAAGCCAGGGTCAGGGCAGGGAAGCTAGGGTCACGGGAGAGAATTCAAGGGTCAATAAGGAGAAAAGCCAGGCCAGGCAGAGAGAAGCCAGGGTCAGGGGAAAGAAGCCAGGGTCAGGGGAGGAGAGAAGCCAGGGTCAGGGGAGGAGAGAAGCTAGGATCAGGGAAGGGAAGCCAGGATCAGGGAAGGGAAGCCAGGGTCAGGCGGAGAGAAGCCAGGGTCAGGGGAGAGAAGCCAGGGTCAGGGGAGGAGAGAAGCCAGGGTCAAGAGAGGGAAGCCAGGGTCAGGGTAGGGAAGCCAGGGTCAGGGCAGGGAAGCCAGGGTCAGGGGGAGAGAAGCCAGGGTCAGGGGAAGGAAGCCAGGGTCAGGGGAGAGATGCCAGGGTCAGGGGAAGGAAGCCAGGGTCAGGGCAGGGAAGCCAGGGTCAGGGGGAGAGAAGCCAGGGTCAGGGGAAGGAAGCCAGGGTCAGGGGAGAGAAGCCAGAGTCAGGGGGAGGAAGCCAGGGTCACGGGGAGAGAAGCCAGGGGTCAATAAGGAGAAAAGCCAGGCCAGGCAGAGAGAAGCCAGGGTCAGGGGAGAGAAGCCATGGTCAGGGGACAGAAGCCACGATCAGGGGAGGAGAGAAGCCAGGGTCAAGGGAGGGAAGCCAGGGCCAAGTGGAGAGAAGCCAGTATCGGGGGAGAGAAGCCAGGGTCAGGGGAAGGAAGCCAGGGTCAGGGCAGGGAAGCCAGGGTCAGAGTAGGGAAGCCAGGGTCAGGGCAGGGAAGCCAGGGTCAGGGGGAGAGAAGCCAGGGTCAGGGGAGGGAAGCCAGGGCCAAGTGGAGAGAAGCCAGTATCGGGGAGAGAAGCCAGGGTCAGGGGAAGGAAGCCAGGGTCAGGGCAGGGAAGCCAGGGTCACGGGGAGAGAATTCAAGGGTCAATAAGGAGAAAAGCCAGGCCAGGCAGAGAGAAGCCAGGGTCAGGGGAGAGAAGCCAGGGTCAGGGGGAGAGAAGCCAGGGTCAAGGGAGGGAAGCCAGGGTCAGGGGAGGGAAGCCAGGGTCAGGGGAGGGAAGCCAGGGTCAAAGGAGGGAAGCCAGGGTCAGGAGAGGGAAGCCAGGGTCAGGGGAGGGAAGCCAGGGTCAGGGGAGGGAAGCCAGGGTCAGGGGAGGGAAGCCAAGGTCAGGGGAGGGAAGCCAAGGGTTAGGAGTAAAGCCAAGGATTAGGAAGGAGGGAAGCCAGGGTCAGGGGGAGAGAAGCCAGGGTCAGGGGAAGGAAGCCAGGGTCAGGGGAGGAGAGAAGCCAGGGTCAGGGGAGGAAAGAAGCCAGGGTCAGGGGAGGAGAGAAGCTAGGATCAGGGAAGGGAA
>NIVC01000056.1:117500-170000 GCA_002269645.1 Macrostomum lignano
AATAATTTATTGAACGTTCATAGCATATACTATATAGCAGTATGGTGATGGTGTATATTCCATTGAAAACTATTTAGTGTTTATTAACAAAAAATGCAAAAAAGTTAAAGTTAGCTAGCTAGAAATATGCCAGATTAGATAAAGTGGTTACTTCATTATCACTATGTTCAATGACAATTGACTTAATCAATTGTATTCTATTCATCAATAACAGAATAAATTGTAGTATAAATTGTAGCTTATTTGTCAATAAAAAAATTCTTTTTTATCAAAAAGATTTATTTTTAAAAAATGGGATTTAATCTGTTAAATAAATTTAATACTTTTAATTTTGCAAATGTTTTTTATCAATATGTTATATAGAGTAGAGACCTTTTTGCAATTTTTTTGATTTTATCACTTGTCTTTTTGTGTGACTATTTGTTTGAATTTCAAAATTTTCTGACTTATTGTCAAGTCAATATTAAGAATTATTTAATAGAATAGAGTTAGGAGTTCAGTTTGATTATTATTTTTGTAATTAAATTCTTCAATTGATTTTAACGTAATCTAGCCTATTCCTTAGAATAATACTAGGCCTTTGTCCTGTATTTAATGTCTCTAAAAATCTTATTGAAAAAATAGTGAATAAGGGCATAGGCATTGAATATCCTAGCGTAGCATGCTATTTCATTTTTCAATCTATAGTTTTTATTCAAATAATTCAGTGAATTTTTTATTATTCAACAATCAACTTGCTATTATTATCTCATTATCATTACTAGTCACTAAATAGGCCTAGTTTATTGCCATTTGATTTAAACTATTTATGTTTAGTACTTTCAGTAACAAACTATAAAAATAATTATAAAACCATTAGGTGCCTATATTTTTTATATATTTTCTTATAATGTAGATTGTAAACATGTATAACTAATGTTTCATCATTTTCCATTTTCAGCACACGTGCTACACCATATACAAGTCAAATTAACATCAAGTTATCAACCTAATGTCTGGTATAAACTCAAGTCCAGTCTGGCGCTTTTTTAAAAAGGAAGTGCACAATGGACAAGATTTTGCTAAATGCTTAAGCCCAGGTTGTGGAAAAATGTTACTGTGTTCCACTGGATCTACAAGTGGGGCTCTTCGCCATTTACAATCATGCCATAAGGACTTATATGAAGAGCTCCAACAAATTAAACAGCAGAGAGACAGCCAGAAACTGAAGGAGAGCTCAAAAGCTGAAGGGCTTTTCCAGCCAACATTGCAACAATCAATTAAGAAAAGCCGTCCATGGGACATCGAGGATTCCAGGTCAAAGGAACTTGACTTAGCAATTGTTCGTATGATATTGTTGGATGGTCAACCATGGACCATGGTTCAAGAAGCAGGATTTCAAGGCCTGATGAAGATTGCATCACCACAGTATACAATTAAGTCTGAAAAATTTTACCGCGAAAAGCTCAATGATGTGTACAACTGTGCCAAGAAGAACATCAGGCAGCAGCTTGACGACTTGACCTCAGTGGCAGTTACCTGTGACATTTGGTCTGAAAAAGGCCTGTCCTTCCTTGGACTCACAGTCCACGGAATCAAAGAAATGCTTTCCGTCTCTGAGGCTGATTGTTGCAACGACAACACCCAAGCTCAAGTCTGCAAGCTAGAGAGATTTAGCACAACACTGGCTATGCAACATCTGATTGAAGTTCACACTTCTTCTAACATTGCAAATGTGCTGACTGAGATTTTCGCTGACTGGCGTATCGAAAGTAAAACAATAGCAATTGTTACTGACAATGCTGCTAACATGCTGAAGGCAGTGCGCACAATGCTACCTTCTTCAGCCAATGGTGCTACTGCTGACTCCAATTTCTCGGAGAATATCGGAGGAAGTGTGAGCTGTGCAGCTCACAAGTTGAATCTGATTGTGCAAGATGCACTTAAGCAGCAACCGTGTGTTGAGGCAATTATAGGCAAATGCCGACGCTTTGTTAGCTCCATGCACCATTCAACAACATCTCAAGGCCGATTTGAAAAGCTTCAGAAAGCATTGGAGCTGCCACAGCACAAGCTCAAGTGTGATGTTCCAACTCGTTGGAACTCTACATTACACATGCTGCAAAGAGTTTTGGAACAGCGAAGTGCTATCTCTGCCTTCGTTGCTGATCGATCGGATTTCGAAGAAATTTCGAGCAATGAATTTACCATAATCGAAAAAGTAGTTAATCTGCTTTCAATTTTTGAAGAGCTAACTCTGGAAGTTAGCAAAGAGTCAACCAGCATCTCATATTTGATTCCAATGGTTGCACTGTTGCAAAAGTTTCTCGAAAAAGCAGCACTCGATAAGGATGCAATTTCGGGTGTGAGGTCGCTGTTTGATTCACTGGTACGTGGTGTCAATTCGCGATTTTCTGACATCCCTATCAGATTGGACTGCATCCTGGCAACAGCCCTGGATCCGCGTTACAAGCTTGCTTTTTTCCCTGCTGCTGAGAGAGACCAGAAGAAGAAGATTGTGTTAGAATTCTGTTCTACGACTACTACTGTCACTGGTCATAATAGTAGACAAGAACAAGAAGTAACTTCTGGCAATGGCAACTTTGCAAGTTCGCCTTCTCCAGAGGATGATGAATGCACGAGGGAAGCTTTTGACCAGCCCCTCCTCCAAAGCGCCGTCTTCTGGACGATCTGTTCAGTAATTTTAATGCCAACTCAGTGCTGCAGCCCAGCAGCTGCATTGAAGAGCTGTTGACGGAGTTTCTAACCTCAAAACTGGAGCCAGCCAGTAGTGATCCACTTATCTACTGGTCTACAAAGGCAACTGAAAGGCTTCGGACTTCGATTATTCCCTTAGTGAAAAAACTATTTTGCATTCCTGCATCTAGCGTTTCTAGTGAAAGGCTATTTAGTATTGCTGGAAATGTTTTCTCAGATAGGCGGGCTTCTCTGTCACCTGATTCGCTAGAAAAGATTGTTTTGTGTAAGATTAATTTGCCATTTGTTGACTTCAATGCCGGAAAATAATTTCGAAGATGCACTTTGCCAATGCTAGAGACGTTTGTTACGGATTTTTAGGCATTTTTTACTTTACGGCTTACGCAGTTACTTTTTCAATTTAGATTGGCGCTAAAAAGGAAGTTGCGATCCACATTATAAAAAGCAATATAAAATCCCTGAGGACCTTATTCCTTAAACATTTAACAAATTTGTAGATTTGATAGAAAGTGATATGAAATTTTAGCCTTTTAAAATATAACACAATTTATCTATATTTGTAAGGTGGATCACGATGTCCTACTTCAACACTAATTCAAAGTAAAATAATTAAACGTGCAAAAGTAAAATATTGCCTACTTTGTCTGCTGTTGTGCTTTCTTATATCCTGTTTTTTGTTGCTTGTTTAAAGCGAACAGTTTCTGCCGATGGCACTCACGTTATCCATATCACTAAGATCTCCATCTCTGTGAGGCAAATCAGGAAGTTACACTCGTAAATGTACATGTACCATTTTTGTAGCATCCACCGACTGCCTTTTTATTGAGAAATAAACAACAGAAGTTTGCAACTTTCCACCTGCACAACGACTGATGAATGAATTAATGATGACTTGATAAGTGATTTGTTAAGTAATTGGAAAGCATTTGGAATGGAAAATATTGATGTAAATCCTGTCTAAAGACATTCGGTTTATTTATTTTATTTTAGCAATTAAAAATAAAACAAACGATCATAACATTTAAAAAAACATTATTTACATTACACAAAAAGTAAAAAGCTATTTAAGATACAACATTACAAGCAACATGTGTTAACACTAACTACTGAATTCACGCCTCAGATTTCACGCCCAAAAATGATGAAACTGAAACAGTGAAAATAAATTAATAAACGATTGCGCAAGTTATATAACCTTTGCGCACACAATCACAGGCCTAGACGTGCTAAAATAAGGGAGAAAAAAAAGTTTTTGTGTTCTTATAATGGAGTGAAAAGGGAGTGATCAAATTTTAATCGCAGCAGAGATTGCGCATGTATTGAGCTTCTGTAATTTCTATTCACTAATCATTGCGCAACCATGCATACTAATCCGATTTGATTTATATGTTCTACAAAGTTTGTAAATATCAATGGAATATTTATAACTTTAACAATGTTAAGATCAAGAGGTAAAACACGAGAGAATGAATGCAAAGTTTTGTAACCAAAAAAGTAACGATGTAACAAGTACAAGTAAAACAAAATGCATGAAAGCAATCATCAATTCTACAAATTTGGAACCAAAGGACCTGTTCCCGATTCCCGTTTTTTTTAGGGTCGGGATCCCGATCCCGCGGGAATCCAATTTTCCTCGGGATCCCGAGGTTTCGGGATCGGGATCGGGATCCCGTCCGACCTCTACTGACAAATAAAAGTGCGGACGTTTTGCATCCTCGAATACTGGCGTGTTTTGGCTTGTTTCTCAAATATTCAACCAAAGTTGAAAAAAACGTGGAGTTTTTATACCGCTACGGCCTACGAGTATTGCACAAAATGAAATTCTTTCGTTGTGCAACGTGTGCAATACTCTGCTGATAACTTGACTTTCTAATTCTGAGAAAACTGACTTCACTATGCGTCCTGTACAACAAAAGTACAGCAGCCCTGGACAAGCTGTCAAAATGCGCGCACAAAGCGCAGAGTTAAGAGATAGCTACATAATTAAAAGCTAGACTGCTGTACTTACTAAAGTACCCGTAGATTGTGTGCACTAGCAATAAAACTGGTTAGTTCTGGACTCGCGACTTAATCAAAAGTCACTGTCGGCGGGCATAGTGTCAGCATCGTGAGTCTCCGAAAAAAAGCAACAAAAATTAGTCCTGTGATAGGAGAAAAAGCAAGGGACAATTAGGGACTGTTATGCAAACTTAAGCTCATAAGGTGGAGTCCATAATTGTCCCTTTGCTTGTTCTCTCCTATCCCAGGTCCAATTATTGTTGCTTTTGTGCCAAATCCAGCTTTCTGGTGTCACTGTGAGCAGAATGACGTAATATTTGTGTACATATGTTACTCGGGCTTCACTTTGTGAGCTTAAGTTGAGAGGCCCTTTGAAAACTAGAAATGCTCGTATTTCGTATTTAGAGCTTGACTTTTATAAATTAGAGTATAATAAAACTAAAAAATCGTCTACTTTTAGTAGCGTGTAAAGGATTAGTCTTGAAAAGTTTAAGTTCTGATATTACATAATATCAAAATGAATTACTATACAACGCGGGAATTATTCCACAAATTCAAATCAAGTGCATCAACTACTTTGTACAGGGGGACATGTATATTTGTTTTTTTGTCGTTGTACAGTAAATGCACATGCGGCCTGTGCAATTTCAGAATCCGATGAGAAATGATCACTGTTTGCAAAGCACATTTTTTCAATATTATCACGCAGGCAGTAATATAAATATGTACATGTATACAAGCGGATAAACTGCATCCAAATATTAACTGCAGGTAGCGGACCTGGGCAACTCTAGTAAAAATCGTGCAAATTTTGCTTGAGATGCCGCGGTTTTCGCTGCCAAATGCAATCGCGAGATGCACGCGGTTAGGATATTAGGAATTGTAATTTTCATGCAATTATTAGCACTAAAATATTCGTCGTATCTCACAGTCTGGACTAGATCGTAGATTGTATACTCGTAACGATCAACGCATATTTAACGTTCATCATCAATTCGCCATCTCTCTAGCAAAATTTGCATTGCTTCCTAACCCTGCTTACAATTGAGTTGTCCTGCATGGCTTCTCTACCGCGGATGTCGTCGCGGGGTTCGCGACTGCTCAATAAGCAGTAGTATACTCGTATTAGGTCACGTTCTGAAATTTGGCAATCGGATTTCTGAAATAAGTTTTTTTACCAGCCACTTCTTACTTAGGCTGCTAGTTGAAGTCTGACTTACATGTACATGTACATGTAAGACCCTCCCAAAAGACAAATTGATAGTGTGCATGTACATGTAGCTCGTACATGTAGTACATGAATGTAATGCTAGCCTCCTACAGAAGACCAGCTGAGATGCCGGCCTCCTGCCACTCTCAGAAGACCACTGAGAGGCCGGCTCCCGCGCCACTCTCAGAAGACCAACGAAATTCCCACCTGATGACAAGCGAATTCCGATCTTCAGAATCCAATTTACCCAGCCAATCGTACTATTCCAATCACATCAATTGCTACATGTATAATCTCAGTACAATTAATGACCCAAATATACGCAGCAACTACTCACGGCCAGTAGTATCGCAGCCGCACCAGCCCGCGCAGTGCCGCAGCCAGCAGCGGCGGCAGGGCGTGGCCGTCTCGAGCCGCTGTCCAACGCCAGAATGCCGATGCTTGCACGCGGACGCAGCTGACGCCGCCAGACAGCAGCAGGAGGCTCATCCGCCGTTCTCTGTTCGGACAGACCCTTCTGAACAGCCGCAGGTAGGGGTCCATCAGCGGCTCGGCTCGGTCTCTGAGTGCCGCCTCCTGGGAGCAGAGAAACAGCAGCGGCTTCAGCACGAGATACTCGCTCCGGCTAATCCGCTGGTGCCGAAGCTTCCGCGTCAGCCGGAGCGCCTCGGTTAGCGCCGTCTGCAGCACCCGAGGCGCCGATTCGGGCGCGTTTGTCAGCTGAAGGTTGGCGCAGACACGCAGTTGACCGTCCGGCTCCCACTGGCTGCCCCAGGCGATTCTGGACACCACAGGCGCCGGCCAGTTCTCTTCGAACAGGCGCTCCCGCTCGGCTGGCGCCAGGGCCTCCAGGCCCGGCAGCTGGCTGACCCAGCGTGCCATCGCAGCGGCGTGCGAGTCGGCGGCGGACAGCAGCCGGATGGCGTTGCGCATTGCCTCCGGCAGCCAGTGCTCGGCCGCGAAGCTGACGTCGATGTTGAACTCGGCCGGCTCGATCTCGGCCAGGCGACACAGCAGCGGGTCGGTTTCCATGGCAACAGCAGCGTCGCCCAGTTCGCCGCCGTCAAAACTCACCGGCGGCGCCGAGTTTGTCGACGTAGCAGAAGATTCTGGCGAAGGCATCGCGGCGCTGCTGGAAGCTCCGCCGCCCGCAGCACAGGACGGCGACGCAACGGATGCGACGGTTTTCGACGACGCCTCTGCAGGATCCGCAGCCAGGGAGCGCACAAGGTCGGTCCGCATGCCGCAGCGCAGGCAGCGCTGGAACCGGCAGGCCTGGCAGAGCCTCCTCGTCGCCTGGTGGATCTGGCAGCTGCCATTCTGCTCGCACCGGTAAGTCAGGCACTGCTGCACCGTCCGTTTGAAAAACGACTTGCAGGCCACGCACGTGACGACGCCGTAGTGCGCGCCGGCGCCCCGATCGCCGCAGATTCGGCAGCTGCCGCCGCCGCCGCCGCCGCTTCTGGTTGCCGACATGCCGTTGCTTCAGGCGCTTCAAGATTTCTGCCCAATGCACCAATTGCTTGATGATTAAAACAGTGTGGCTGGCTGGCTTACTCGCGGCAGGTACGGTGAGAGAGTCGTTTGTAAATATGTAGTTTTTCGTCTCACGCCTGCTCTCCTTCTCTGTTTTCTCTTCTCTGTACCGTTTCGCTCTGGAGAGCTCTAATAGTGCAGGTTGGATAGAATATCTGGACCTCCCACCCTGCCCACAGTGCTATCTTTCAGTCAATACGTACACCGCATGCATGACAGCTCGCTTTGCCACTGTACAGTATTATCTCCCGTAGGGCAAGCCCTACCCCATAATCAACCTGCCCAGTCCTCACAGAACGAAATGTCACTCTTTAATAAGTTAATTAGTACACTGGCGATGCAGTGAAATCACTTGTAAAATATTTTATTCTAATTACGAGCTATGTTTGATCTGTCACCTGTCTTCCCAGATCCTGCCCTGTCTTCCCAGATCCCCCTGTCTTCCCAGATCCTCCCTTGTCTTCCCAGATCCTCCCCTGTCTTCCCAGATCCCCCTATCTTCCCAGATCCTCCCCTGTCTTCCCAGATCCTCCCCTGTCTTCCCAGATCCCCCTGTCTTCCCAGATCCTCCCCTGTCTTCCCAGATCCTCCCCTGTCTTCCCAGATCCTCCCCTGTCTTCCCAGATCCTCCCCTGTCTTCCCAGATCCTCCCTTGTCTTCCCAGATCCTCCCTTGTCTTCCCAGATCCTCCCTTGTCTTCCCAGATCCTCCCCTGTCTTCCCAGATCCTCCCTTGTCTTCCCAGACCCTCCCCTGTCTTTCCAGACCCTCCCCTGTCTTCCCAGACCCTCCCCTGTCTTCCCAGATCCTCCCCTGTCTTCCCAGATCCTCTCTTGTTTTCCCAGATCCTCCCTTGTCTTCCCAGATCCTCTCTTGTCTTCCCAGATCCTCCCCTGTCTTCCCAGATCCTCCCTTGTCTTCCCAGACCCTCCCCTGTCTTCCCAGACCCTCCCCTGTCTTCCCAGATCCTCTCCTGTCTTTCCAGATCCTCCTGTCTCCCCAAACCCCCCCCCCCTGTCTTCCCAGATCCTCTCCTGTCTCCCCAATTCCCCCTGTCTTCCCAGATCCTCCCCTGTCTTCCCAGATCCTCCATTGTCTTCCCAGATCCTCCCTTGTCTTCCCAGATCCTCCCTTGTCTTCCCAGATCCTCCCCTGTCTTCCCAGATCCTCCCCTGTCTTCCCAGATCCTCCCCTGTCTTCCCAGATCCTCCCCTGTCTTCCCAGATCCTCCATTGTCTTCCCAGATCCTCCCTTGTCTTCCCAGATCCTCCCTTGTCTTCCCAGATCCTCCCTTGTCTTCCCAGATCCTCCCCTGTCTTCCCAGATCCTCCCCTGTCTTCCCAGATCCTCCCCTGTCTTCCCAGATCCTCCCTTGTCTTCTCAGATCCTCCCTTGTCTTCCCAGATCCTCCCTTGTCTTCCCAGATCCTCTCTTGTTTTCCCAGATCCTCCCCTGTCTTCCCAGATCCTCCCTTGTCTTCCCAGACCCTCCCCTGTCTTCCCAGACCCTCCCCTGTCTTCCCAGATCCTCTCCTGTCTTTCCAGATCCTCCTGTCTCCCCAAACCCCCCCCCCTGTCTTCCCAGATCCTCTCCTGTCTCCCCAATTCCCCCTGTCTTCCCAGATCCTCCCCTGTCTTCCCAGATCCTCCATTGTCTTCCCAGATCCTCCCTTGTCTTCCCAGATCCTCCCTTGTCTTCCCAGATCCTCCCCTGTCTTCCCAGATCCTCCCCTGTCTTCCCAGATCCTCCCCTGTCTTCCCAGATCCTCCCCTGTCTTCCCAGATCCTCCATTGTCTTCCCAGATCCTCCCTTGTCTTCCCAGATCCTCCCTTGTCTTCCCAGATCCTCCCTTGTCTTCCCAGATCCTCCCCTGTCTTCCCAGATCCTCCCCTGTCTTTCCAGATCCTCCCCTGTCTTCCCAGATCCTCCCTTGTCTTCTCAGATCCTCCCTTGTCTTCCCAGATCCTCTCTTGTCTTCCCAGATCCTCCCCTGTCTTCCCAGATCCTCCCTTGTCTTCCCAGACCCTCCCCTGTCTTCCCAGACCCTCCCCTGTCTTCCCAGATCCTCCCCTGTCTTCCCAGATCCTCTCTTGTTTTCCCAGATCCTCCCTTGTCTTCCCAGATCCTCTCTTGTCTTCCCAGATCCTCCCCTGTCTTCCCAGATCCTCCCCTGTCTTCCCAGATCCTCCCCTGTCTTCCCAGATCCTCCCTTGTCTTCCCAGATCCCCCCTTGTCTTCCCAGATCCCCCCTTGTCTTCCCAGATCCCCCCTTGTCTTTCCAGACCCTCCCTTGTCTTCCCAGATCCCCCCTTGACTTCCCAGACCGGAGTCTTCCCAGACCCTCCCCTGTCTTTCCCTCTCTGCTGTCTCCCCAAGTCCCCTGTCTTCACTCAATTTGTATTCACTCAGGTTTCACTCCGTTCTCACTCAGGTTTCACTCCGTTCTCACTCAGGTTTCACTCCGCTCTGACTCTAACGCCACGACCCCTGGTTCGATCCCGTGCGCGAACACGTATTTTTTGTGGCTTGTGCTTCGGCCCGGTAAACTGTACAACAGAATTTCAAACTCGTGGACTATTTAAGGTTAAATGCAATTTGCTGGAATTTCGCATCCACCCAGTCTCTGCCCCTAGCGTTTGATTCAGATGCAAAAAAATAGCAGCAGTCAACAGGCAGCAGAAATCCTTTGACGCAGATCAGGACGTCTTTTTAATTAACCAGCAACGCACATCGCAGCTGTTTTCCGTCTCGGAGGAGCCGATGCAAAAGCAGAATTAATAAATTATATTTGAGGAGAGGCCTGCAGAGCCGACCCGAGAACATGAGAGACAGGGAGGGTAGTAGGCTCGGATTGCGAATATGGGAGAGAAGCCAAGAGAAGAGGGATGCGGTGACTGGAATAGATACCCGCTCGTATGTACTTTTCATTTTGGGCTGATTTTCTAATAATTTCAAGGAAACGCATAATATAATGATATTATTATTCGCAGCCTAGCGAAACGCCTTCGGCGACGGCAATTCTGCTCATTCCGCTGACTTCTGAGCACACACAAGCGCGCCAATCATGTACACGATCTGCTCTGCGAGCGGAGTGAAACCTGAGTGACAGTAGAGTGAAACCTGAGTGAGAGCGGAGTGAAACCTATGTGAGAGCGGAGTGAAACCTGAGTGACAGCGGAGTGAAACCTGAATGGGAGCGGAGTGAAACCTGAGTGACAGCAGAGTGAAACCTGAGTGAGAGCGGAGTGAAACCTGAGTGACAGCAGAGTGAAACCTGAGTGAGAGCGGAGTGAAACCTGAGTGACAGCAGAGTGAAACCTAAGTGAGAGCGGAGTGAAACCTGAATGGGAGCGGAGTGAAACCTAAGTGAGAGCGGAGTGAAACCTGAATGGGAGCGGAGTGAAACCTAAGTGAGAGCGGAGTGAAACTTAATTGAGAGCAGAGTGAAACCTAATCGAGAGCGGAGTGAAACCTAATTGAGAGCAGAGTGAAACCTAAGTGAGAGCGGAGTGAAACCTAAGTGAGAGCGGAGTGAAACCTACGTGAGAGCGGAGTGAAACCTAATTGAGAGCGGAGTGAAACCTAATTGAGAGCGGAGTGAAACCTAAGTGATAGCGTTAACAAGCCCGAAGTGTTTGCGACTCTGGATGCCATCATCAAACACCTTTATCTCATCATTCCCGCCGGACCCTGCCGAAAATCAAGCAAGATTTTAGCGCCAAAATTGGGACAATTGAGGAACACACAATGTCAAACTGACAAAAAAGATATGCTATGGTATAGATATGCAGATAGCTTTAATTATCCGAGAAAATATTTATTATATTATTCAAAATTTTCAAAGCAAGCAAGCAAGTTTAGAAAGTAAAATATTCAACAAAACAAAGCATATTTCACCCAAAAAGCAGATCTAGGTAAATTATAGACAGACGCTTGAATCAAAGCAGAGCACAGTCTAATGTAAGATTACAGCCAAACTACTATCAGTAGCATAAGAAGCAAGTATTTTACGATAGATTTATTCAACAATGTGCCACTCAAAGCGATAGAGTTTAAATTTGAGTTTAGAATCAACAAAACTTAGAAGCTTCGTGTCAAGGACTTCAAGTTTCTAGTCCAGTTGACTTATAGACGTCCTCGTTTCTTGTCTCTTCTCTCCACTTAGTACTTGTTAGGGAACTACGTGCACTAATAAAACGTGAGCTTGAGTACAGAGTCAATGCCGACTGGTACACCGTCAGTGGCTATTGGCAGTCTTTCCTTGGGTTTCTGCTCCAAGGCAGGGGCTGCAGGTTCCTGGAGTCTGGCCACAGGTAGCGGTCCTCGTACTCGGTCGTCCGCGCCTCCGGCTCCGCCTTCATCAGCGGCCGGCCAATCACGGAGAAGTCCGGCTGCGGATTGATGACGTAATCAAACTTAGTGCTCGCCGTTTTCGGGCGCAGGTAGCGGTCCTTGTACTCGGTTGTGCCGGGGAACTTCGTCGGAATGCCTGCCAGCTCCTGAGGTGTCCGCTGCTGCTGCGGCTGCTGCTGGTCGTCGCAAGAAGCGGCGACACAGTCGAAGGTCTGACGGCACAACGGCGCCGACTTCTGACGCAGGTTGAACCTGCAAGGAGTTGGGATGGTCAGGCGCTCGGTTTCGGCTGGCTGACAAAACCTGAACGACGCTTCCTGCATCTGTGCACAGCTGCCTACCTGCGAGCCTGCGTATTCAATCCCATTATTCCATAAATCTCACGCCTTCCATCTCAGCATGACCATGTCTTTAACTTAATAACCTCTTGCACCATACTTAGTCTCACCCTACACCCCTACTCAGTCTGACTCTACACCCCTACTCAGTCTCATCCTTACACCCCTACTCAGTCTCACCCTACACCCCTACTCAGTCTGACTCTACACCCCTACTCAGTCTCATCCTTACACCCCTACTCAGTCTCACCCTACACCCCTACTCAGTCTGACTCTACACCCCTACTCAGTCTCATCCTTACACCCCTACTCAGTCTCACCCTACACCCCTACTCAGTCTGACTCTACACCCCTACTCAGTCTCACCCTACACCCCTACTCAGTCTGACTCTACACCCCTACTCAGTCTCACCCTACACCCCTACTCAGTCTGACTCTACACCCCTACTCAGTCTCATCCTTACACCCCCACTCAGTCTCACCTTTACGAGTTCACTCTTACTCAGTCTCACACTGCTCCAACTCAGTCTCACCCTACACCCCAACTCAGTCTCACCCTACACCTACTCCTACACCCTATCCCAATTCAGTCTCACCGCTTCGGCGGCCCGCTGTTGGCCAGGGTCTCCGGCACGAACTTGGGATGGCAGAGCCTCGGAAAGTCGGCGTCGCCCCGGCGCCATTGCGGATCGAAGCGCAGCGGCTCTCGCGACCCCTGGCGAGGTTGTTCCTGTAGCCGGTGAACCGGTCCGTCACGCCCACCCAGTCGCAGAACCGCTGCACCCGGTTGTGCGCAGCCATCGCGTTCGGGTCGAACTCGCGTCTGAAGCCCCGCAGCCCGTCCAGCGCCGCCGACTGGTTGGCAGCCGACTGGCCATCGGTCAGCGTCTCGGCGAATTCCTTGGACATGGCGGCGCGGTAGTCCTGCAGGAAGGCCTCGCCGCGCCGCAGAGCGTCAGTGCTTCGCTCGCGATGCTCGGCGACCTCCGAGCAGGGGACTCGCTGCCGCCAGAGCTCGGACCGGTCCAAGAAGTGGTTGTCCAGCTTCATGTGCCGCAGCCCGTTGTCCACCGCGGACAGGTGCTGGCAGACCGGCTGGGTGAGCTGGTAGCGCTCCGGGTCGCAGGTCTCCAGCACACTGCGGTGGGCCGCCCGCACTGTGCAGTCAAAAGCCGCCGAGGCCATTTCTCTTCAGAGTGAATCGACGGCAAAGAGCCTCAGAGTAAACTGGCTTTCCCGTTGCAGAACTTGGCTGTAGCTCTGCTTTCCACCTGCTAATGAAGACAGAGCTTATGCCTAGGGCTGGTCTCTAACCCCGCCTCCACTCCACCTCTCGCCCTCCATCTGCTCATAGCCTTGGAAACCATGGATATGCTTTCTTGGCCATCTCTCTGCCCCCCTGCCTCTGCAACTGCCAACTAGTCAACTCTGTGCATCTCCACATTTCCTTTGCTTCCAAGATAAATGCGCAGAGGGGTGGAGGGGGGGGGGGCGGCAGACAGATCTCGCGAGCCTGAACTGCAATGGAAAGTTTACAAGCCATCGTCTGGTCTCCGCCTTCTCCCCTGTGCCTGCCTGCCTGCATTAACTCCGTGCAACTGAGCTGCTTTTTTGTAAACCAGAGCGAGCACAGCAAACCGCTTCTCAACCGCTAAGCCGGTAAATGATGAAGCGACAGCCGAGGCTTCTTGAAGCATTGAAAAGCCAAGCCGCTGGGTTTTTTTATCTTCTAGACAGCTTCATCTCAATCTGAGAGTTGCAGTGCAGAGTCTGCAACACGCCTACATGGAACTGACTACTCGTAGTACTATAAACCATTTTTATATAAAACTCAAAACTCTGTTGAGGCAGACAGTTAAAAAATTAATTGCTTTTCCGTCTCTGTTTCAGTGCAGTTGCTCTCTAATGCAATGTTTTTCATCTCGCTCAGTCTCATCTTGTATCAACCAGTCTCACACTGTCTCACACTGTCTCACTCTGTCTCACTCAGTCTCACCCTGTCTCACTCAGTCTCACTTATTCTCTTCCTGTCTCACTCAGTCTCACCCTGTCTCAACTCAGTCTCACCCAGTCTCACTCATTCTCTTCCTGTCTCATTCATTCTCACCCTGTCTCACCCAGTCTCTCACTGTCTCACTTATTCTCTTCCTGTCTCACTCAGTCTCACCTTGTATCACCCAATCTCACACTGTCTCACACTGTCTCATTCTGTCTCACCCAGTCTCACTCAGTCTCACCCTGTCTCACTCAGTCTCAACTGTCTCACCCATTCTCTTCCTGTCTCACTCAGTCTCACCCTGTCTCACTCAGTCTCACCCTGTCTCACTCAGTCTCACACTGTCTCACTCATTCTCTTCCTGTCTCACTCAGTCTTACCCTGTCTCACCCAGTCTCTCACTGTCTCACTTATTCTCTTCCTGTCTCACTCAGTCTCACCTTGTATCACCCAATCTCACACTGTCTCACACTGTCTCATTCTGTCTCACCCAGTCTCACTCAGTCTCACCCTGTCTCACTCAGTCTCAACTGTCTCACCCATTCTCTTCCTGTCTCACTCAGTCTCACCCTGTCTCACTCAGTCTCACCCTGTCTCACTCAGTCTCACCCTGTCTCACCCATTCTCTTCCTGTCTCACTCAGTCTCACCCTGTCTCACTCAGTCTCAACTGTCTCACTCATTCTCTTCCTGTCTCACCCAATCTCACCCAGTCTCACTCAGTCTCACACTGTTTCACACTGTCTCATTCTGTCTCACCCAGTCTCACTCAGTCTCCCCCTGTCTCACTCAGTCTCAACTGTCTCACCCATTCTCTTCCTGTCTCACTCAGTCTCACCCTGTCTCACTCAGTCTCACCCTGTCTCACTCAGTCTCACACTGTCTCACCCATTCTCTTCCTGTCTCACTCAGTCTCACACTGTTTCACTCAGTCTCAAACTGTCTCACTCAGTCTCACACTGTCTCACTCAGTCTCACTCAGTCTCACTCACTCTCTCCGTCTCACTCAGTCTCACCCTCTCTGACTGAAACTCGTATATCTTAACTCCTAAAAGGTGGATCCAAGACTTTGCGATTTTCTATAGACTGGTTGACACGATCGGCCCCCAAAAGCCATAGTAACACGCTCTGAGGTCAAGCGACAGCCGGAACGCACTGTTTTGTCAATGTTAGCAAAACAGCAAGTCTAAAAAAGGTGCAACGGGTGTGACTCAGTGCTTTTTCCGTTGAACACATCTTCCGCCATTTCTGCAACTAATATTTATTGCGCGTGTCCCTGGTCGCATGGAGCACGCGGCTTGACTGACAGCGGCCCTGCTGCTGCAGCTGCCGCATCTCCGCAGGGGCTCGGCCTGTCTGCTTTTGGGCGACACATTTTGCCAACAGAATTTCTGGCTTCCGTTCCCTTAGTTGTCTTTTAACGCTCCAATCGACCGCTGCGGAGATCGCCAACAAGACAGCTTTCTTTATGTAGCCGCAATATACAAGGTATTCAGCCAGGTACACTTAGCTTCATTCAAGGACCGCCAACTCGTACAAGTAATGATTGAAACTAATATTGCTGCCGCAAATCAAGTCGACTGCAAAGAGGCAGTCAGTCAGGCTCATACCGCTGACCCCTGAGCACGTACACATGCTCACACAGGGTGTACGGCAGGGTGTACAGCAGGGTGTACAGCAGGCTTTACAGCAGGGTGTACAGCAGGGTGTACGAGTACAGCAGGGTGTACAGCAGGGTGTACAGCAGGATGTATAGCAAGCTTTACAGCAACGTGTACAGCAGGGTGTACAGCAGGGTGTACAACAGGGTGTACAGCAGGGTGTACAGCAGGGACTTTGCTCAAGCTAGATCAATAACTATTCAATTGGAATCAGCGCAAGTTCCAGTTGTATCCGTTCACAATCCGGGTTGCATTCGGGTGAATTATGTGAGCAATTATTCAATGGGAACCCTGTTTCTGGGCAATCCCAGAACTCGGGGGCTCCCAGATGATTTATGGTTTTCGACAGTTGCGTTCAACTTGTTGAGTTCCAATTGGCGAAAGCGGTGGCAGCTTCGTAGAGTAGCAGAGCTGCCCCCGCTGATGCAGCAGCTCAGCTCTGCCAGTTGGCATGGATAATTGCTGGTCAGAATTTAATAGCCAGACTCTGCTTCCGCAGCAGCAATTATCTTTAGAAGCAAAGCGGCTGGCTGAACTGCGATAGGGGCCCAATTGGATGTTTCTGTCGAGAAAAAAAAACTTGACTTTCCAAAGCAACAAGCAGGCGTCTGTCTGCTCCTGCCTCTAGGAGTGGGCGCGCGGGTCCTGCTGGGATTGCTTGCTGCTTGCTGCTTTGGGCCTGCAGGGACCCGGGCCAGAGGGTCAAATCATTCCCCAGCCACCCTGTCAACCAGCGGAAGCCTCGCCGTTCGAGCGCCTCTCGGTCTGCCCCCCTCCCCCCAGGTCCCCCGCCGAATAAAATTCCATGCAGCAGCGCCCGAGCCTCTTCAATGGAAACCGATTTAGAAGAATTCTCTTGCTTCAACCAGCGGGTGTGAAAACCCACTGCCGCACTGATCCGCGTGTGAACTGTCTTTGAGAGCGACGCATTGTGGAACAGCTGATGAGACTCTGCACCGTGTTGACTTTGACCTCGCTTTGCTTGGGCTGCTTGGTAAGTTTGCTTGGTGAGACTGAGCTAGCGACTTTGATGCAGACTGAGACTGAGGAGAGTTTAGATTGAGACTGATAGGGGTCTAGGGTGAGACTGAGTAGCAGTGTAGGGTGAGACTGAGTAGGGCTTAGACTAGGTGAGACCGGGTGAGACTGAGTGAGACTGGATGAGACTGGGTGAGACTGAGTGAGACTGGGTGACACTCGGTGAGACTGGGTGAGACTGGGTGAGACTGGGTGAGACTGGGTGACACTCGGTGAGACTGGGTGAGACTGGGTGAGACTCGGTAAGACTGGGTGAGACTGGGTGAGACTGAGTGAGACTGGGTGACACTCGGTGAGACTGGGTGAGACTGGGTGAGACTGGGTGAGACTGGGTGACGTTCGGTGAGACTGGGTGAGACTGGGTGAGACTCGGTAAGACTGGGTGAGACTGAGTGAGACTGGGTGAGACTGGGTGAGACTGGGCGAGACTGGGTGAGAGTGGGTGAGACTGAGTGAGACTGGGTGAGACTGAGTGAGACTGGGTGAGACTGGGTGAGACTGGGTTAGAGTGAGCGAGCTGGAATTATTAAAGAGTTATTAAGAGTGATGGAGAGAACTCTGCCATTCCAGGCGGTGTCAGTCGAGCCAGCCTGCTCAGAAGCCGGATGCAGCCCCGACTCCGCAGACGTAGTCGACTCTGGCAGCGGTACTGAGGCGGATTGTTTGTTTCTGAAGAAAAATAATTTATTGTGGTACAATTTTAAGCAAACCTTTTGCCCCTCCGGTCACCCGGGTTGCTCCTGGGGTTTAAATTTCACCTGAGGGGTTTTCTTTAGCCTGAAATGGTTGGCTTTGCCGGCAGTCTGTGGTTTGAGGGGCCACACTTGATCCCAGCTTGATTCACTGAGCACGAGTGTTGGCTGTGAGTTTGGTCGCGTACTTGTTGAACTCTAAGAATTGTGGGAATTTTATTACTGCTTTCAGAGCTGATTATTATTGAAACAAACTGGAATTGAGTCTTAATTTTCTGTTTTATTGCTGACGTCCGTGGAGAATTTATCCTAATGTAAAGGAGGGTCGTTTAGTTCATATGTACATTTTAAAAAATAAACAGCTAATCTCACCCTACTCCTCCCTCTTTAGCATTCTCTAATTACCCCTTCTACCTAACCCTCTCTCCTTATCCCTCTCTCCTTAGCCCTCTCTCCCTACCCCTCTCTCTTTACCCCTCTCTCCCTACCCCTCTCTCCTTATCCCTCTCTCCCTACCCCTCTATCCTTACCCCTCTCTCCCTACCCCTCTCTCCTTAGCCCTCTCTCCCTACCCCTCTATCCTTACCCCTCTCTACCTACCCCTCTCTCCCTAGCCCTCTCTCCTTAGCCCTCTCTCCTTAGCCTCTCTCCCTATCCCTCTCTCCCTACCCCTCTCTCCCTACCCCTCTATCCTTAGCCCTCTCTCCCTACCCCTCTATCCTTAGCCCTCTCTCCTTACCCCTCTCTCCCTACCCCTCTCTCCTTACCCCTCTCTCCTTAGCCCTCTCTCCCTACCCCTCTCTCCTTACCCCTCTCTCCCTACCCCTCTCTCCTTAGCCCTCTCTCCGTACCCCTCTCTCCTTACCCCTCTCTCCCTATCCCTCTCTCCCTACCCCTATCTTCCTCTACCCATTTCAGCCCACAAATTTCTATCCCAATCCCACCTCACCATTTCCCACTTGAGCGCCCAAATCCCACTTGAGCTAGCCAGCCTCCATCTTCCACAGCCTCAGTGACTGAGTGGGGGTTGAACAAACTTTACTGGCTGAAGCCGGCATGCAGGCAATAAAATATTGTCATTAGCGAGTGCACGGATTGCGCAACGCGAGGCCAACACAGAAGGCCATCTGCGACACTCGAAGAGAAAGTCACGTTTCACCGGGCGATCTCTGGGAAGCGATCAAGGCCGGGCATCTTTGCAAGATTGAGGCGAGGTCAACCGAGGTCAGGCGGAGTAACTAAAACAGAGGCGATAAATCCTTCAAGCGTTTCTGTATTTTTACAATGAAAAACTGAAAGAAAAGTTTCTCACAGAGCTCTCAGAGACTCAACAAGCAGTTGGTAAAGTCTTTCTCATCATCACTTCTAGTCTGCCTCATCATTCTCCCTCGCCTACCTCATCGTTCTCCACCTCCCTTCTCATTCCCCCGCTTCCCTTATCATCCCCTCATCTCCCCGATCATTCTCCATCTTTATAATTCCCCCACCTCACTCATCATTCCTACTCTCTCTTATCACTCCCCGCCTCCCTCATCATTCCCCCGCCTCCCTCATCATTCCCCGCCTCCCTCATCATTCCCCCGCCTCTCTCATCATTCCCCCGCCTCCCTCATCATTCCCCGCCTCCCTCATCATTCCGCCGCCTCCCTCATCATTCCCCACCTCCCTCATCATTTCCCACCTCCCTCATCATTCCCCCGCCTCCCTCATCATTCCCCCGCCTCCCTCATCATTCCCCCGCCTCCCTCATTATTTTCCCACCTCCCTCATCATTCCCCGCCTCCCTCATCATTCCCCCGCCTCCCTCATCATTCCCCCGCCTCCCTCATCATTTTCCCACCTCCCTCATCATTTCCCACCTTCCTCATCATTCCCCCGCCTCCCTCATCATTCCCCACCTCCCTCATCATTCCCCCCGCCTCCCTCATCATTCCCCACCTCTCTCATCATTCCCCCGCCTCTCTCATCATTCCCCCGCCTCCCTCATCATTCCCCCGCCTCCCTCATCATTCCTCCGCCTCTCTCATCATTCCCCGCCTCTCTCATCATTCCCCCGCCTCCCTCATCATTCCCCGCCTCCCTCATCATTCCGCCGCCTCCCTCATCATTCCCCGCCTCCCTCATCATTCCCCGCCTCCCTCATCATTCCCCCGCCTCCCTCATCATTTTAACACCTCCCTCATCATTTCCCACCTTCCTCATCATTCCCCCGCCTCCCTCATCATTCCCCACCTCCCTCATCATTCCCCCGCCTCCCTCATCATTCCCCCGCCTCTCTCATCATTCCCCCGCCTCTCTCATCATTCCCCCCGCCTCCCTCATCATTCCCCCGCCTCCCTCATCATTCCTCCGCCTCTCTCATCATTTCCCGCCTCTCTCATCATTCCCCCCGCCTCCCTCATCATTCCCCGCCTCCCTCATCATTCCGCCGCCTCCCTCATCATTCCCCACCTCCCTCATCATTTCCCACCTCCCTCATCATTCCCCCGCCTCCCTCATCATTCCCCCGCCTCCCTCATCACAACCCCCACCTCATAATTCTCCGCTTCCATCACTATTGCCCACTTAACTCATCATTCCTCCAGTTATCCCTCATTTTTTAAACCCCTTATCGTTTCTCCTAGTCCTCTCATAATTTCTTATTCACTTCTAAGAGTGGCAACACCATCGCAGCCCTCCATCAAACCCCCTTAGAAGAAGCTCTTAGAACGGCTTTCAACTGACAGCTGGTGCTATTTTGTAGCCCAAGACAAAAGGCTACCAGCTGCAGCCGGCACTGTCTATCTGCATATTGCATCGAGATGAGGTTCACAGCCAACAGCTGAGAGAGGCACGTGCGCGGATAAAGTGCACAATTTTGGTGGGCCAGAATGCGTGAAAAAATTCTTTGTTCGAAAACATCCTGTTAGGGAGTTGGAGCTCTTTTAGAGCAAGGGTTGAAGGAATGAGGGAAAGGATGGGTCAATAAATGGGTAACCTGTTGAGTCAATGGATGGGTTAACTGTTGCGTCCATGAATGGGTCAACTGTTGGGTCAATGGTTCAACTGTTAGGTCAATGGGTCAAAAATGGTTTAAGTGTTGGGTAAATGGGTCGGTCAATGGATTGGCCAATGGATGGGTCAATGAACGGGTCACCTGTTGGTCCAATAGATAGTTCAATAAATGGGTCAACCTGTTAGGTCAATAGCTGGGTCAACTGTTGGGTCACTGGATGGGTCAACTGTTGGGTCCATGGATGAGCAAACTGTTGAGTTAATGGGTCAATAAATGGGTCACCTGTTGGGTCAACGGGTGGATCAATAAATGTCACCTGTTGAGTCAATTGATGGGTCAACTGCTGGGTCAATGGATGGGTCAACTGTTGGGTCCATGAATTGGTCAACTGTTGGGTCAATAGGTCAACTGTTAGGTAAATGGATCAATAAATAAGTCACCTGTTGGTTCAGTGGATGGGTCAATCGATGGTCAATGGATGGGTCAATCGATGGGTCAATGGATTGGTCAATGGATGGGTCAACAGCTTTCTGAGATTGGTCATTCAACTCATTTCCGGTTCGACCCCAAAGTCTTCAGGCACTAATCTGATGGCAGCGCAACCCCCGCTTCGCCCGCAGGCGCCGTTTCCCAAGCCCCGTGCCAGCTCGAGGCTCGCTCAGTCTCCGAGACCACCGTCGAGCTCGATTGCAGAACCAGCCAGCCGCCGACATCGGCACCGGCGCTGCAGCAGCAGCCCTCGTACGGTGGCGGTCGCCGACTGTCGCTGGAGTTCCGGCGGGTGGACGTTGGCGGCGGCGTGGCTGAGGAGCAGGCAGCGTGGGGGACCCGGCTCGAGTCGGTGGCCCAGCTGCCCCTGCAGCTTGATGGGCTCGCGCCATTCACCAGTTACCAGGTGAGGCGCTCACCCTGCAATCTACCCTGCCCGACCGTTTATCCACCTCACTCATCATCATCCCCCCACCCCCCTCATCATTCTCTGCCTGTCTCATCATTCCCCGCCTCCCTCATCATTCCCCGCCTCCCTCATCATTCCCCGCCTCCTTATCATTCCCGGCCTCTCTCATCATTCCCCGCCTCCCTCATCATTCCCCGCCTCCCTCATCATTCCCCGCCTCCCTCATTATCTCCCACCTCACTCATCATACTCCACCTCCCTCATCATTCCTCTGCCTCCCTCATCATTCCCCCGTCTCCCTCATCATTCCTCTGCCTCCCTCATCCTTCCCCGCCTCCCTCATCATTCCCCCACTTACCTCATCACCCCCACCTCCCTCATAATTCCCCATCTCACTCAACATTCCCCATCTCAATCATCATTCCCTATCTCACTCATCATTCCTCTGCCTCCCTCATCATTCCCCCGTCTCCCTCATCATTCCCTTATCTCCCTCTTACCTTATGGTTCACCCGCTAATGTAAACTAACTGCCTCAACGCCTACACTCAAACTTTCAAGGCCCGTCTGGTCGCCTGGAACGCACCACAGAATCAGTTGCTTGACATCGGCGAACCCGGCAGCTTCACAACCCTGGAACGAAAGGGTGAGAGTGCATTTCTAATCATCCATAAGGCTGCCATTGTAAGCCACTGTAAGTAAGCGTGGAAGTTTAGCGCCCCTGGTGTTGGTGCCCCTGGTGCTGGCGCCCCTGGTGCTGGCGCCCCTGGTGCTGGCGCCCCTGGTGCTGGCGCCCCTGGTGCTGGCGCCCCTGGTGCTGGCGCCCCTGGTGCTGGCGCCCCTGGTGCTGGCGCCCCTGGTGCTGGCGCCCCTGGTGCTGGCGCCCCTGGTGCTGGCGCCCCTGGTGCTGGCGCCCCTGGTGCTGGCGCCCCTGGTGCTGGCGCCCCTGGTGCTGGCGCCCCTGGTGCTGGCGCCCTTGGTGCTGGCGCCCCTGGTGCTGGCGCCTCTGGTGCTAAAGCCCCTGGTGCTAAAGCTTCTGGTGCTGGCGCCTCTGGTGCTAAAGCCCCTGGTGCTAAAGCTTCTGGTGCTAAAGCCTCTGGTGCTAAAGCTTCTGGTGCTAAAGCCTCTGGTGCTAAAGCTTCTGGTGCTAAAGCCCCTGGTGCTAAAGCCCCTGGTGCTAAAGCCTCTGGTGCCAAAGCCTCTGGTGCTAAAGCCTCTGGTGCTAAAGCCTCTGGTGCTAAAGCCCCTGGTGCTAAAGCCCCTGGTGCTAAAGCCTCTGGTGCTAAAGCCTCTGGTGCTAAAGCCCCTGGTGCCAAAGCCTCTGGTGCTAAAGCCCCTGGTGCTAAAGCCTCTGGTGCTAAAGCCTCTGGTGCTAAAGCCTCTGGTGCTAAAGCCTCTGGTGCTAAAGCCTCTGGTGCTAAAGCCCCTGGTGCTAGTCGAACGCCACCAACCCGACCTTCGCAATGTGCAGCGCCGCCGTCGACCGCGCCGCGGTCCCTGACAGCCTCGTGGGCAGCGGAATCCGGTCAAACGCTCCGGGTGTCCTGGAAACCGCCGAGCATCCCGAACTCCCGCCTGACGGGTTTCACGCTGACGATGCAGCAGCAGCGCGGCGAGTCGACGGGAGAGTCACCAGGCCTCACTCACTCCGAGTTCGTTCGTCAAGCTCCGGCCCTGGTGGAGGCGCCGGCTTGTCACGCCGCCGGCTCGAGCACCGACGCCTGTCGCCTGTCAATCAGCTTGGCTGCCGTCAATCAACACGGGGCCGGCCCGGCAGCTCGTGTTGACGTTGTTCAGCGGGCCACGGCGCCGACCACGGCCCGGCTGCTGCTGCAGGTTGGCGGAGCGCTCAAGCTGGTGGCAGTGCCCGGGCCGCCCAGGTACACTACCGTTGTCAGCGGCAACGAACAGGAGGGCATTCTTGGTGAGTCGAATGAGTAACTAGAAAAGTACCCAGATCTTGAGATCCTGAAATCCACAAATCCCCAAATCCTCAAATCCTCAAATCCTCAAATTCTCAAATCCCAAAATCCTGAAATGCCCAAATCCTCAAATTCTCATAACAAATCCCTAAATCCTCAGATCCTGAAATCCCCAAATCCTCAAATTCTCATAACAAATCCCTAAATCCTCAGATCCTGAAATCCCCAAATCCTCAAATTCTCATAACAAATCCCTAAATCCTCAGATCCTGAAATCCCCAAATCCTCAAATGCTCAAATCCTCAAATCCCCAAATCCCCAAAGCTCCAAATCCACAAATCCCCAAATCCTCAAATCCCGAAATCCTCAAATCCCAAAATCCTCAAATCCTCAAATCCTGAAATCCTGAAATGCCTAAATCCTCGAACCTCCAAATCCCAAAATCCTTAAATCTTAAAATCCCTAAATCCTCAAATGCCCAAATCATCAAATACCCAAATCCCCAAATCCCCAAATCTTCAAATGTCCAAATCCTCAACTCCCCATATCCCCAAATCCAACCAAAGATAGCTACCTTTCCTCAGCAAGTTTCGAACAGTGGGCAAAATGAAAAACTCCGCCACTTAGAGCTGGTCCTCATCTTTTGCGGTAGGCGCCGCCCAAGAGGTAAATTTTTTTTAACTGAGAATGCTCGACTGCTGGCCTGACGTTTCATTTGCTGACGTCATTAACCGCTCGATAAAGCTTGCTGTGGCCTCAAAAGGATGACGCAAGCGGTCTATTCAGCTGCGTACTAACCGAAATCAACTTTGCTTAACTTCTTAGTTCTCGTTTCCTTTTGTGCTTTGACTAAAAATATTGCTTTAAGTAATCAATCACATCAAAAACCATAACTTCTGAATCACAAATCAATCTGTCAGTCATAAACCAGGATCAATCAGTCATAAACCAGGATCAATCAGTCATAAACCAGGATCAATCAGTCATAAACCAGGATCAGTCAGTCATAAACCAGGATCAATCAGTCATAAACCAGGATCCATCAGTCATAAACCAGGATCAATCAGTCATAAACCAGGATCAATCAGTCATAAACCAGGATCAATCAGTCATAAATCACTGTCCAAAGCAATTCAAAACCGCAGCATTCGCAGTGGACGCTCGGCAGCAGCTGCTGTTCTCCGTTGACCACCTGGGCAGCCTGACCCGGCTCAACCTGACCACCGCTAGATCTGAGTCAGATGACTCCATTGAGCTGCCTCGAGTTCGACAAAAGGTGCTGAAACTGGCCGTGGACTGGGTGGCTCAACACGTTTACATCCTGACGAAGCCTGGGGTGAGTCAGAGCTCTACCATACTCTCCATGATTGTCAGAACTTTCTAGCTGATGTCAGAACTCTATCATCCTGACAACTCTCATCCTGACAACTCTCATCCTGACAACTCTCATCCTGACAACTCTCATCCTGACAACTCTCATCCTGACAACTCTCATCCTGACAACTCTCATCCTGACAACTCTCATCCTGACAACTCTCATCCTGACAACTCTCATCCTGACAACTCTCATCCTGACAACTCTCATCCTGACAACTCTCATCCTGACAACTCTCATCCTGACAACTCTCATCCTGACAACTCTCATCCTGACAACTCTCATCCTGACAACTCTCATCCTGACATCACTTATACTGACACCTTTCTTCCTGACTTCTTCCTGACTATTACTCTAAAATCCCTAAAAATTTTAATTCCGATCCCTCTCTTACTGAGAATTTTAAGTATCTTCACCTTTGATCCTAAAAAAATTAATTTCTAACTATCTCATTGTGAAATGTCTTCCTGACACCGCTGGGACACCCAGTTACTATGTCCATTATCCCAGATTCTCACAAGCCAGCCGCATCCCCAACCCCCAACCCGCTTCGACGCAGGACATCCTGCTAGCGTCGGACTGGTACAGCAAAGTCGCCGCCGAGGAGCCGAAAAAAATTGGCGACTCGCCCGGTAGCCGGGACCGGCTGAGGGCTGGCCAGGTGCAGATGCAGGTAGACCCCGTCAATGGGTAAGTCTGTGCTCAGCTTAGTGCTCACAGGATGCAGTATGTGCTCAGCTTAGTGCTCACAGGATGCAGTGTGTGTTCAGCTTAGTGCTCACAGGATGCAGTGTGTGCTCAGCTTAGTGCTCACAGGATGCAGTGTTGCATTCGCTCGCTTCACCTTGCCGGTTTTCAGGTACCTGTTTCTTTTGCAAGACGGAAATCTTTATCGCAGCGACCTTCCTCGAGGAGGCCTCCAGCTCAACTGGACTCGGGTGCCCGCGGCTTCTGAAGGTACGGCTTATAAAATTCTGACACGGGAGACACGCAGCTTAATCACCTGTTAGACACGGGACTCGCTCACCTTAATCACCTGTTAGACACGGGAGTCGCTCACCTTAATCACCTGTTAGACACGGGACTCGCTCACCTTAATCACCTGTTAGACACGGGACTCGCTCACCTTAATCACCTGTTAGACAACGGAGTCGCTCACCTTAATCACCTGTTAGACACAGGAGACACTCACCCAAATGCAGAGTCACATCCGACATTTCCTCAATTTCTTTTCTCAACGACAGCATCAGCTCCGCTGTCATCGTTTCGAGTTCTGCCAGCCAGTCAGCGGCTGCTGCTGATCACGGAGGCCAACTCAAGTTCTGTGCTGAGCAGCGACTTGAGCGGCCGCGGCGTCACTTCGGAGTCGACAGTCGATGGAGCGTCGACATCCCAGCCGATTATTCGGCTGCTTCGACTTCCGGATGGCCGGCTGGTGTGGACGGACGGCTCGATGGTCAGAAATTTGCTGCGACGTTTTCTGCTTTTAGTTTGCGCCCCGTGCTTAAAAATACTGATTACTTCAAGTAGTATGAGCAAAATCAAGCGTAGTTTAGCTTCAAAGTGAAAGCAAAAAATTTTCGATATCAAATCACACTCCGTCGATGACGCACGCTCACATTTGGTGTACGGCGGCCCCTGGCTTTCATAATCTTCGGGCAAGCAACTCACTCTGCATCATGTGGATTGGCCCTCATGGGCGGGAATCGTCCGACAAGTCTCAAACATGAGCCCTAAATTAATGTGGCTGAGCGCAAAATCTGGGTGTCTTTGGGATGTTACAGCCTCCCACCAGTGCTGACGTGTGACAAATAAAACTATCATAGAGTAGAAAAGAAAAGTATGACTGAAACAAATATTCAACCAAGGTTGACGCCGACCGAGTTCGACTGCGTCAGCGATCCGGCAGCATTCGCGAGCTGGAATGCGTCGAGCCGGCCTGCCAGCCGAAGCCGGCACCGCTGATGGCACCGGAGCTGGAGGTTTTCTGTGGTATTGGCGGCGCGTTCGCTCGTGTCAGACTGCCCGGACCTCAGGGAGAGCAGAGTGAGCGGCAGGGGTACTTTGGAACAAGGAATGAGCATGAGACACGAAGCTTTGGGTGGGGAAAATATCAAGATAAACTATTGGAAGCGAGATAACCAATGGTATGGAGTGGCTCTGACTGTTGGAAGCGAGATAACCAATGGTATGGAGTGGCTCTGACTGTTGGAAGCGAGATAACCAATGGTATGGAGTGGCTCTGACTGTTGGAAGAGAGATAACCAATGGTATGGAGTGTCTCTGACTGTTGGAAGCGAGATAACCAATGGTATGGAGTGGCTCTGACTGTTGGAAGAGAGATAACCAATGGTATGGAGTGGCTCTGACTGTTGGAAGCGAGATAACCAATGGTATGGAGTGGCTCTGACTGTTGGAAGCGAGATAACCAATGGTATGGAGTGTCTCTGACTGTTGGAAGCGAGATAACCAATGGTATGGAGTGGCTCTGGCTGTTGGAAGCGAGATAACCAATGGTATGGAGTGTCTCTGGCTGTTGGAAGCGAGATAACCAATGGTATGGAGTGGCTCTGACTGTTGGAAGAGAGATAACCAATGGTATGGAGTGTCTCTGACTGTTGGAAGCGAGATAACCAATGGTATGGAGTGTCTCTGACTGTTGGAAGCGAGATAACCAATGGTATGGAGTGGCTCTGGCTGTTGGAAGCGAGATAACCAATGGTATGGAGTGTCTCTGGCTGTTGGAAGCGAGATAACCAATGGTATGGAGTGGCTCTGACTGTTGGAAGAGAGATAACCAATGGTATGGAGTGGCTCTGACTGTTGGAAGAGAGATAACCAATGGTATGGAGTGTCTCTGGCTGTTGGAAGCGAGATAACCAATGGTATGGAGTGGCTCTGACTGTTGGAAGAGAGATAACCAATGGTATGGAGTGTCTCTGACTGTTGGAAGAGAGATAACCAATGGTATGGAGTGTCTCTGGCTGTTGGAAGAGAGATATCCAATGGTATGGAGTGTCTCTGGCTGTTGGAAGAGAGATAACCAATGGTATGGAGTGTCTCTGGCTGTTGGAAGCGAGATAACCAATGGTATGGAGTGTCTCTGGCTGTTGGAAGCGAGATAACCAATGGTATGGAGTGTCTCTGGCTGTTGGAAGAGAGATAACCAATGGTATGGAGTGTCTCTGGCTGTTGGAAGCGAGATAACCAATGGTATGGAGTGGCTCTGGCTGTAAATGAAATTAATTAACCACAATCTTGCCCAGGTGCTTCCGCATTCCATCGATGGCGTACAGCTGTCTGGACCTCAGACTCACCAACTACACTCCATCAACCGGTGCTGCCGCCGGCTGCTGTATCCTCGCCCGACATCGGTCAGTTCGTCAACCTGCCTCCGCCAACTGCCACTGCGACTGTGTCAGCTGCGGTCTTCTACGACAGGCCACCTCTGCCGCCACCGAACGGCACCGAAGCCCTGTGGAGCCGGCCTGTTGTCTGCGCCCGACAGCAGCGAAATCCCAACGGCACCGGCCGCTCGCTTCGACTGTTTGCAATGACCAGCACTGCTGGTGGCTTCAAGTATCAACTTCAACGACTGGAGTTCAACGAGACTTCGATGGCGGAGCCCCGAGCGGCCGTCTGTCCGGAGAGCAGCTGGCACGGACATTATCCGGCTTGTAAGATTTCCATTGCACAAGCGCGAGATCTGTTTTGGGGAATTAAAATTTTCAATGGGAATCTTGTACAGCTCAAAAAAGAAAAGACCGGGTGTTTGTCATAAAATGCATTAGCGAAATGAACATATTTTTGGCATTAAGTTTGCGAGATTGGTTCACAGGTTCACAAATTCCGTCCGAATTTCCGAAATTCAACTGGACACCGGCGCTAGAGGATGCCCGTAGTTAAAGCAAGTTTCTGGTGTTGCCTAGTGTGTGCGTGTGCTTCTTCTGGGCGACTTTACTTTTATCGATCAAATTCGGCTGTGGCGAAACCCTTTTCAGCGATAGGAAAAACATATTTTCTTGTCAAGCAAGTCAAAACAAGTCGATTGCACCTCGGACCTCGGCTGTTTGCTACATTTGCCATTCTGATGTCCAGAAGACCAGATGTTTGGATTTTAGCGATAAAACCTGTAAAATTTCTATTTCGCTAATGCATTTTGCAGCCAGCACCGGCCTCCCAACGAACTCGGAACAACTTGCGGGTGTAGCAGCCTTCTAGTACGAGTGAGGATCGTGGCTGGTTGTAGCCTTGTGGTCAGAGCGTCGGACTCGCGACTGAAAGGTCGGGGGCTCGATTCTCGACCCCCACTCGAAAAAAATTGTGTCCTTGAGCAAGACACTTAACTCTGCATTGCTTCAGTTCACCCAGTTGTAAAATGGGTGCCAGGATTAGCTGGGGTAATTGAGGGTGTGTGTGGCGACCCCCAGTCCTTGGACTGAGCAGCGGTACGCAGCCTTCAGATGCATCACGCAATAGCTGCGGCTGAGCTGTCGGTTGCACATCTGCCCATAGGACAGGTGTAAGCAATTATTATTTATTATTGTTATACTAAGAGTTGAGCTGTCCGTGCCGGGATTTTCGAGGATCGGGGAAAATATATAAACTGAACACTCGTCATCCTCAGACATGAGTGCGATGGGCGCTAACCGGGTCTGGATCGGCTTCGAGGCAGGAGACTGGATGCGGGTTGATGTCGAGTACACCGGCAGTTGCAAGTGGCGCAGCCGCCGAGCCTGGAGCATCAGCGTCAGGCACGTTGAGTTTGAGTGGCTGAGCGGCAGTCTGCTGTGGATCGGCGATGACGCCTCGGTAAGGTCAAACCGCTTGGTTGATATGAAAATTGATTTCATATCGCTGACTGAGATCCCTTCCTTCCTGCGCAGATCTACCGCTCTCAGCCAGCCGGCAGTAGGAGGCTGCTTCATAGGACCGCGGCCACTCATTTCACCCTGCTGACTTCGCGCGCACTGCTGCTTTGGAGCACCACCAGCCAGCTATGGGCTGGAAGCCTCAGCGGCGGTGCAAAGCGCCTCCTTCTTGAACTGCCTCAGCAGCAACAACTAGTTTCAGCCTTCATCAGTGCCGTCTACGTGGAAGAGTCGGCTAGCGCACGGTCGGCACTGTACCTGGCTTTCTCCGGAGTTCGACAGATGCAGAGTCAGCATCGGGTTTTCTACGCGGTCTTCAGCAGCGATAATTCGGCGGCGCTGTTCTCCGCCCTGCTCACCGTTCATTCCGCCTTCGGTGACGCGAACTGCTCAGCTAGTGGGTCAACTTTCGTAGCCACGCTGCGACCATTCAGCCAGTACTCCCAGCTTCAGGTGCTTGGTAACAAGGTGCTCTGGAGTCATCAAGGAGGAATCAGTGTTATGTCGCTTGGTGGACCTGAAAGATTCTTTAACGACTCGTTCCTACTAGTGTCGCGGTCGGAACTTCTTCCGTTTGCTGTTGTTAGAGACGAAGATACGGGTGAGTGGCAATTTAAAGCGCTAAGTGGAATTCAAGAGGTCAGTTTAATCGATATGGTCAAGCCAGCTATCTCTCGCTAATTGTGCCACTCTAGACTTTCTGAGCGAGCTGTCCAGCCGCAACCTGTCGGTGATTCCAACTCCCGTGAACGCTTCCCTGCTGACGTATCGATTCGATTCGGTATCGGACGGCGAGCTGCTAGTCGAGTGGCCGGAATCATCGCCGCCTGGCCTAACTCGGTACCTGGTGAGCCAGGAGACCGACGGCAAGAACCGGTCCGTGAGCCTCCTCGACCGAAGCTGGCTCCGCCTGCCGAACGTGCCGCCACTGGCCTTGGTTCGCTTGGAGATCACGCCGCTGACAGCCTGGGCAAGCAGTGTCCAGCCGTTGAATGTCACAATCTTAGCTCCCATCGCAGGTGAGGGTTGCTAAATCACAGCGCAAGCTGAGGGTCTAGATATGTAATCAAACTTGTTGCTGCGTTTCTGCGGTTCATGGGCACACCTTCCCGCCGCATGATTCAGGCTGAGCTGGGCAGCTTGGCTCAGTTTCTCTCTCTCTCCCGCGATGCGATTGGCTGGCGTGGGGTAAGGACGATCGGGAGGGATTGCGATGGGGCGGTGGGCTCCGGCTTGCAGCCTTTCCCCCAGTAGGCGACAATTATTTAGTAGTCGCTGGGTCTGGGCCTCTACGTACTTAGTCTGGCTTTTAGTCACCGTTCTACTGACCCACTAAGACCCACGCCCATACTGCCGGGCAAATTGAAAAGTCAGAAAAAAAGCCTACAAAGAGTTGTACTCGTTTGCTTGTCCCATCTCCGGCCTCTGTCTTCGTTTGGTTGCCAAGGGATACAGCTAAGGGTTCGTGTGTCCTGACACCGTCTTAGATTGGGCTACGCAGTCATACTGCACGTGTTCTATTGTATGCCAGCCTGTGCGTCCTGACGCCTAGCTGCTGGTTGTTGGTGTCCCGTCGTCCCGAAACGGGCACCAGTTATGCAGGAGCGTCCTGACACCCCAGATTCCGGGAAACTGTGCACTCTTGTCCTGACGTAGGCAACCAAGGACCGTATAATTTTACTGTACCATGTACACTCTATTGTACTTCACAAGCCATGGATTCAGTTATAAAACTAAATTTTTGCCCAAGCGATCGTTACTTGAAGCATGGCTTGTTTTAAAACTCTCGATCAAATTTACAACCAATGTAAAACTTGATCCGCATATTCCTAAGCGATTAATTTTGAAAGCAGTTGACAACTAGCTTCGCATGACTCTTCCTGAGATGATTTCTCCCAACTCAAAACCCGCATTGGCAGTTCCCAAGCGTCCAGTCAACCTGACTGTGTATCGCCACGAGAAGCCTGGAAATAATGACGCCTTAGACGTCCAGATGTGCTGGAGCCCGCCCGACAGAGCCAATTCCAGGGCCCACCCTGTGCAAGAGTACCGCGTGACGCTGCGGGTCACCAGCTCGTCGCCCGAATTCGGCCAGCGCTGGTCCAAGCACCGGGTTGGTCGGCAGCGTACCTGCTTCGGCACCGCGCTGGACTCCGCGAACCAAGTTGCTTGCTTCAGCGTCTTGGCCTGCAACTCCCGCGGCTGTGCGGCCAGCGATGAAAGCAGCGAGCAGCAGCTGACCGCATGCTCCGACGGTGGCCAATTCGACAAAACGGACAGTCTCAAGGTGAGCTCAGACAAGCCTGGCGACTCAAGCGGTGTGCAGCGCGATCTGACCTACGTGGCTGGGTCAGCGACGCCGGTCAGACAGTCGGACGTAACAGCCTTCACTGTGAAGCGGCATCACGCCAGGATATTTTACGCCATTGGGCGTCACTTGTACACGTCGCCAGCTGATCAAGCGGCCAGAGAGTCTATCTACAGTCGGGCAATGTCGAATGTGAGTGGTCAAGCATTAAATGTGACATCCTCAACTATGCGTTTTTGCATCTCTAAAATTCGGAAAGGTGTTTGGTTCTTGGAGCTTTGTTTGGAATCAAACTAGTTATACAACAACAACAAAAACACAGTACGCTGTCAGGTGGAAAAAAGCTGCGTCACAGGGCACGCTTCAGAGCCTGGGCGCGAACAAAGGCCGCACCGCCGGCAGAGTCCGGGGTGCCAGCGTCGGCCAGCAGGCAGTCGACGAAACGCCGAGTTCGGGCCTGGCCGCGCCGGTAGGGTGCCTGCAGCGTTAGCAGCAGCACCTCCTGCACCGGCTGCGGGCAGTAGGACTCGGCGCGGATGATGTGGCCTGCCAGCTGGAGTCGCCGAAGTCGCAGCAGTTCACTTGGACGGGCCAGGCCGGGGCGGCGATAGACTGCCGCGTTAGTGATCCGCTCGTCGCTGATCTTAAAGGCGGCGCGCAGCAGGCGAGCGTGCGCCGCATTGACTTGCTGTTCGAGCGAATCCGTCAGCGTCCAGGTCTCGGCGTTGTACAACAGGACGGTCTCGACCACTGCCTGGAACAGCGCCGCCCTCTGGCGGTCAGGTAGGGTCTCGGACTGCAGGACCGCCCTCACAGAGCGAAAGGCAGCCCAAGCGAGCCCGCGGCGACGCCGCAGATCTTCGCGGATGTCAGGTACCAGACCGCCGAGGTAGACAACTGCTGACAGCGCGGAAGCTCCGTTACCTGCCCGCCAGCGCCTCGGCAGAAAATTGCGGCCTCGATGTCGCCCGGCACGCAGACCACAACGGTCTTCTTCGTGTTGACCACCAGGCCGACGCTCGCTGCAGCGCTAACCAGCTTGTCCAGCTGGCGCTGGGCGCCCTCTACGGTCGAGGACAGCAGGGCGAGGTCATCGGCGTAGCCAAGCACGCTGAGCCGTTTTTCCGGTTGACGTCGAGCCACGCGTCGCCGCAGCAGAAAGCCGTCGTCGTCGGTAGGAAGAGCAGTTCATAGCACCCAGTCAAGCACCAGGACGAACAGGAACGGCGCTAGAGTGTCCCCTGGAGCACCCCGGAGGATGTCTCGAAGGAGTCCGACAGGCCGCTCGGCGTCATCACAGCTGCTCTCGTAGCACAGTACAACGCCATTATGGCGGAGATCAGCTGTTCTGGTACATGATACGCTTGGAGCACATGTGGGAGCTCAGCCCTCGCAACCGAGTCGAATGCCTTCATGAAGTCAATGAAAACAACAATCAGGTCCAACTGGCGCGTGCGCGCCTCCTCGATGATTCGGCGAAGAGCCAGGATCTGCGGCACTGTGCCACGGTGGGGCCGAAACCCGTTCTGCTCAGGTCGCAGGTAAGGATCCAGCACGGGTTGCAACCGCGATGGCAGCATCCGGTTGAACAACTTCGCAGCACAGGATTGCAGGCAGATGCCTCGGTGCTCGTCTAGCCGTGTAGTGCCCGGCTTCTTTGGAATGGCGATCATGTGCGCCATGGTCCACTCGGTGGGTGCCATTTCACCGGAGAGCACGCGGTTCATCACACGGGTGACCTCATTGGCCACACAGTGGATGCGCAGCGCCTCGATGGGCACCTCGTCCGGACCCAGCGCCTTGCCGCCCGGCGTCTTCTGGGCGAGCATTACGACTTCAGCCATGGTGACTGGTGCAACGTTAAAACTGTCCTCTGACGGCAACGGCGTCTCTGGCGGCAGCGTCAGGATGTTGGGCAGCGGGGGTGGCGGTGCGTTGACTATGGCGGCGAAGAACTCGCACAGCTCGTTCCTGCGCTCATCCGCAGTGTCGCCTGTCAGATTCAGTTGGATGCGCCGCTTCCCCATCCTGTCAGAGCATTAATGGTGGACCAGGCCACGCGCCCTCTGGCGTCGGGTCCAGCAGCAGAGACGGCCTGGACAACTTCATCAACTGCGGCCTGCTGCCGCTGCAGATAGACAGTCGCCAGAGCTTCCTCCGCCTCGCGAGTAGGTCGCCTGCTCAGACGGAGCTTCTCCAGATATTCCCTCGCTTGCTGAATCGCGGGGTCGTCCTGCGGCGCTCACATCCACGTACTCGGCACCTCCACACTTGCCGCCGAGCGCAGTGATGAAGGCGCTAGCAAAGCGACAGTGCGTTCCGGCGTCTTTGAGAGCGCGGTAATAGCGCCGCGGTGGCCGCTTCAGCGGACGGTAGAGCGGATCGCGTAGCTCGAGGTCGCAGATGAGAAGCCGATGATCGGACCGTAGGGCCAGCGGCGTGATGGTGCGGCAGTTGACAGCGCAGCGGCGCGCACAGGAGCGCAAAAGCACGTGGTCGATCTGTGCTAGCCTCCGAGTAGCAAACCGGCTGCGCGCGTTCCGCCGCCTCCGCTTGCCGCCCACTAAAGTCGCGAGCCTGCTGAGTGGCTTGCGGAAGCGGGTGTTGGCCGACACCGTATCCTGCCTCTCCAGGAAATCCTCCAGCGCCTGGGTGTTGCCGTTCTCGCGAGGCGTCACAAGCAGCGACCGCTGGTTATAATTATAATTATTGTTAAAACGCTGTTGAACCATGAAGCTCCCAGGGTCACTAATCTCTTAGATCACAAGAAAACGAAGGACCACAAGGAACACTTCGTTATATAAGGACGTAACACTCTCTATTCGTGTAAAAATAGTTGAAGGCCGATTTTCGTTCTCGTATACATTAGTGAGATAGACGAATTGCATGATTTTCAACATAATTTTCTGTTTGCAGAAGCCTAGGGCTATTAATTTCCGAAATTTTGCAGTATGTAACCTGAACAATAAAAATCTGAACAAACTGTCAAAAAAGTAACCTTCTACATGCAACCGATTCGGAGATACAGAAATTTTAATAATCGGCCTTCGACTATTTTTGCACGATTTGCGAGTTTTGCGTCCTTCTAGCTAGTTAGTCCTTGAAGAAAACTTATAATCTCTGACAGGACACCGTCACGATCTACTGGATGGGCTTCGACTGGCTCAGAGACAACCTGCTTTGGCTTGAAATGTCCAATTCTTTGCTCTCACTGCCGAGGACTCGCCTGATGCTGATCGAGTTCGGCCGGCTACCGCAGGCCTCCGTTGTCTTGGAAACGATCGGACAGCCGGCTGACGTTGAGCTTCTGGTTGTAGACAGGTTCGCGGCATCTCATTTTCTGGCACTGATTCTGCAAGGCGCGCAATTAATTCCCAAATTTTTTGTTACAGACAACTGCGGTTTCGCCAGGCCTCCGGCAACTATCGATCCCTGGATCTGGACCACCTGATCCCCAGCGATTCGCTCAGCCGCTTTGCTGTTGCCACCTACTCTCAGCGTGACTTTGCTGCCTGCAGCGAGTCGCTGCGACTGCGCCCGGAGGACTGGGCCCTGTGCGACATGGACGCTGAGCTCAACGCATCTCTGCTGATACTCAGGGGCTCCTGGGAACTCTGCGAAGTGTCTAGCGTGGTAGCATTTGCGCCTGTCTGCCTGTCACAGGTTTGTCTATTAATACTTACTACGACACTTGGGTCCTCGGTGCTAAGTAATTTTTCACAGAAAGCGTGTTGAGATATTGGCCGAGTCAGAAAATTTGCCTAACCTGTTTTAGGCGCGGCTCGTCAACGTCTGATCCAATACGACCTGGTTGTGTGCGAGGTGCCCAAAACTGTAGTCGACCGTTCGCTCGTTCGAATTCTGTCAGTCCAGCCGGAGCTCGCATTGCAGGGTGGCTCCTTGGCAGCGACTCAGAAGCAGAGCCAGCCAAGAAGTCTGGAAGGTGGGTCGTCAAATCAGCCTCAGGAGCAACAGAAGCGGCGGACACGTGCTTACAGTCTGACTTCGATTTTCGTCGAACGCTCGAATGGGCAGATGCTAAGGACGTCCCGCTCTTTGACTGGAGCCGCTCGTCAGATAGCACAGGGAGCTGTCAGGTTGCGACGCATCTGCTACAATACAACTTCCGTGGTCGCTTCCCTCACCGACGTGTCGGTTGGTCTCGTAACAGCTGAGGTGCTGCGAACCAGTCAGTCAAGCCTCACAATGATGCTTCGGGTAGGTTTTGTCTAAATTTCAAGCTTATTACACTCTCACAGTTTAGCACTGGTTAAATTCGGCTTTAATTCTTTAGGATGTGAAATCAAACGCCAAGATTTCTCCCACCTCAGAGGCGATGTTCTCTACTAGTGAAGGTAAGTATTCATTTCAAGATGAAGAGAACCAGTAAAAATAGCATGAAAGTTCGTCAAACAGTCTATACATCGGTTAAAACGGAACTCCAGGTATCCAGGTAAAGCTAAACTTCAGTACCGAACTACTTCCCGGTCGAGTCTACGAACCAGTTCTCACTCGAACTAAAGTCACCGGCCCAGATGAGAATCTTGCCGGCTGTCGGTTTAGGAGTGCCGGTGAGACACAGTGCCGATGCATTAAAAATGACTCATTGTTTTTGTCGATGTTGATTTCAATTTAAAAACATGGTTTCGTCCATCAGCGGCGCCGCCTGATCCGCCGTCGAGAGTTCGGTTTGACGGTGCGTTCGGCCTGGTGTGGGAGGCGGCCGGAGACAACGGCTCGCCTGTAACTGGCTACGAGTTGTCTCTGGTGGCAGCGAACGCATCGGACGGGACGGTTGTTTATTGGAAGCGGCTGCCGAACGTGACCCGATTTGCCAGCGACAGCGCCATGCTGTCATGGGCGGCTGCCGTCCGAATTGCCGCCGTTAACTCTATGGGCCAGAGCGAGCCGAGTCCTCCTGTGCCCATTCCCGTCACTGCGACTGCCGTTCGTTACTCAGGTGCGTCTGTGTTCTGTTGACTGGTTTCACCTAAATTGTTCAACTTGACCAATGCTTTCACCAAAAATGCTTGCAAAATACCATACTCTCGAAACAAAAACCAACAAAATCCTTTATATCTGGATATAGTTTGAATATCTCTTGTGCTTGTTTTGGTAAATTCACTTAATTGAAAATTGACCTTCAGAGTATTGAAAGCAAATGTAAACAATTGCTTTATCTTCCCTACTCAAGACGTTTTCAATACAGATTCCCTGCAGTCTATTTAAAATAATTTGTTTACAAAAAACTTAACTTCGCAGAATTGGACTGAGCTTCGTCACCCTGACGCTGCTGGGCGCTCTTGTGCTGCTTCTGCTCGGCTCGCTGCCTCTACTGGCCTACTTTCTCTGCAGTAAGTAGCAATCTGATTGGCTTTAAATGTCTGTCTCGCAGTCAGAAGTTTAGGTTGCCTTGACACCAGTTACTTAGCAAGAGAAGGTAGTTGCTGTCCCTCCGGGACTTGTCCGCCGGTAGTTTGCTGAGCGGAAAAGCTGCCGGGCATGCGAGTCTAATAAAGCTTTTTGAAGCGGTTTCAGTATTTTTTGAAGTTTAGCATAAAACAAGATTCACTATCTTAAATGGTTTGTGTCTATCAAACGATCCGCCACCACCCAGAGCGCAGCCCAAAGCCATCGACCGTGCAAATCCCGCTGGTGCCAGTGCTGTCCCAGGAGTACGTAGACCTTGGCCTCGCATCCGATGAGGACGAGCTGCGTCGACTGCAGGACGCGCTCCGACGTCAGCAACCGACGCAGGATGCCGCCGCTGTTGCAGCCACTGCCGGCAGTCTTCTTGCCGTCATGACGCGCGTATCCAAGAGTCAGGTTAACGTTGTACGCTTTCTAGGCTCGGGCGCGTTCGGTCAGGTGTTTGAAGGCTTTGTCCGCCTGCAAACCTCCTCTACGAGAAAGCCCCGACAGCAAGGCGCCTCAGCTGTGGGGGATGACTCCGATGATTTTGAGGAGCTGCCCTGCGCCGTGAAGATGGTGAAAAAGACGGCCAGCGCGCAGGAGAAGGCCGACTTTCTGCGCGAGGCGGCGCTGGCATCCCGCTTCGACCATCAGCACATTGTGCGCTGCCTGGGCGTATGCGTCGACTCCGATCCGCACTTCATCCTGCTCGAGCTCATGGAAGGCGGCGATCTACTGGGCTTCCTACGCCGGTCTCGCGGCTGTCCGAGCGATCCCTGTGCTAAGCTGAGCCTGGCCAGCGTGGTGAAAGTTATCCTCGATGTGGCGAACGGCTGCTGCTACTTGGAGTCTCAGAAGTTTGTTCACCGGGACATCGCGGCCAGGAACTGTCTGGTGACGCAGCGGTCTGGCGAACTACTGGTCAAGATCGGCGACTTCGGTCTGGCTAGAGACGTGTACCGGAGCGAGTACTATAAGAAGGATGTCGGTCGGGCGATGCTGCCGGTCAGATGGATGTCGCCGGAGGCCCTGACTGATGGCGTGTTCTCTACTCAGTCGGATGTGTGGTCAGTAGCTTTTGTGGTACGCTTGTACCGATGCTACATTGTCAGAATACCGATTGCAAGTTATCAATAACGCCTCTTTCCAGGGCTTTTGGCGTACTCTGTTGGGAGTCACTGACGTTGGGCCAGCAGCCCTACGCAGGAAAATCGAATGGTGAAGTGCTTCGCTTCGTCCGCAGCGGTGGCATTCTTGAACAGCCGTCAAATGCTCCAGAGCCGCTGTGAGGTTCTCTTGCACTTTTTAAATACTGTAAAACTTGAACAGCTTGCTCAGTTCTCATAAATATCATTTAAATATGCAGCTACCACATGATGCTGATGTGCTGGAAGCACGATCCGAGCCACCGGCCTTCATTCACTGAGATTCTACAGTGTGTCGAGGGCTTCCACGTCCAGTCGCGTGACTCAAACAGTCCATTTGCCGGGCCTATGAACAACAGGTGTTCCGCTGTTAGCGGCCTCCGGAGCAGACACGGTAAGCTTCCATTTTGTTGGTTTTAGCTCGCATTAGCTATTGTAGCACGAAAGCTGACCTAGAGAGCCTCTGCCCCGTCCAGCCTCTTCGGTGTACCACAACCAGCACGGCAGCGCCACGGGATTAACCACACAGACGTCACTGACGAGCTTAGGCAGCTTAGAGGGCGCCGTGGGTGGCTGTACGGGTTCGCCTATTCAGTACACGACTCTGATGTTGCGTGAGGGTCTGCAGCAGCAGCAACAGCAGCAGCAACAGTTCTGCACAGTGCGTTCGCCAGCCCTTGGTCGAGTCAATATTTCTGCCGACTTCGGCAGTCCGCGCTCTCGACCGCCGCTCCCTCCATCACAGCTGGTACAGCAGCAGCGCAGGCAGCATCTGCACTACATCGCGCCTGTCGTTGGTAGCGATGAGGAATCCGACGTGAACGACTCTCTGCCCAGCAAGCAGCCGGCGCCCACCTGCAGGACTCAAGTGCCCGACGGCAATTCAACCTCTGATGACGATCGAGAATCCGACGCAGACAGCCAGCACGGCGACGATGAGGAGGAGAGTCTGAGGCGGCCGTTCCTGCCGGCTTCCGCTCGATCGGTCGAGACGTCGTCCTCGACGGACGCCACAGCCGCAGGCGGAGGTCAACCCGGTGGTGCCAGACGACCGCTGATGGGGGTGGCGGCTTTTCAGACTCGGCCCGGGCCGCCGCCAGAGTTTTGCTAAGCACAGCAGCACCGCTCAGATCAGGGGTGTCACAGATTGTTTGGTGGAGGGAGGGAAAATCACAAAAAAATTAATCACAGAGATTATTTTTCCACCTGTTTGGTGTACCTGGCGCTTGCTTATTCTGGAGAGAAGTGTTTAAAGTTTCCAAAGTCATAAAATCTTTGTAAGTCTCCAAATTGGTTTGCTTTTTGCCACTCCATAGCTGCCCTAAAACCTACCCTAAAGCACTGTTGAAAAATGGAAGAGATGCGGCTATTACCTTATTTAATTGGTTCATTAGCCCGTAGCATTAAGCCATGGTCCCAGTGTGCCCCCCCCCCTGTGACACCCCTGATACAGAGCAAAATGTTTTTTAAACGTCGCCCTTCGGAGACGCACACTGTACTAGCTTTTCTACAGCAGCGAGTAGTAAAAGCATGCCATGACATTATCGCTACTAATTCATCACAATAATTTGCTTTATCACACACTTCTGTGCCTGTATTAGTTCCGAATCATTCGCCGATAGCATGCATGCACCGAAAATTACAGTTTATTCGATTCTCCAAACTGCAGTCAATTGCTTTATTTAACAGACTTTCAAGTAATGATGAATAAGACAGAGACAGAGACAGAGTGACCGCAATATAAGCCGCTATAGCTGGCGCTCAGCTGAATTGAGACTCAGGCAAGAAGAGAAGTACAAATGAATTTGACCGAATATTTAGACAGGGCACAGTTCGTAATTCAGATTTCATACAGACAGAAGACAAAATATGAAATTTTATAGAATAATTTTCGTGGTTTACAGGCGCACCGTTAGTTTTCGGGTCAGTCAAGTAAGTAAAATGTGAGTAAGAACAATTAGAATAACTTCTTGCTTCATAATTACTTTCACTAGTAGCTCGTAATTTGAGTGCTATGATTTTTATACAAAGTGTCAAGTCTTTGAAAACTCCAGACTTACGTATAGCTTACGTACATGCAGTTCTAACATCTACGCAGTCTAACGGTTACGCAGTCTAACATCTTGTTTACAGCAATCTTGGGTCCTTTTGTGCAATTTGTCACCAGGAGCATGTAAAACAAATCGTTCACAAGGAAGTCCAGCTCGATACAGAAAATGTCCTGGTGTCGTCACAGAGAATCGCTGGCATCTCCGGAGTTCAGCCGGCCCATAGTGACGGGCAGCGGTCCAGAGTCCACCCCGTCAGTGTCAATCAGGTGAATCTCGGGCACATCGACCGCCGCCGCTACGGCCGAGGAGGCCTCTTTCGTCGTCGTCGTCGTCGCCGCCTGGTCCTGCGGCTGCGGTGGCGGCGGCGGTGGCTTCTTCAGCTTCCTCCGCTTGACCTTCTGCGGCTTTGGCGGCAGCTGCGGCTTGTTTGGCTCCGTCGGCTGATCGATGGCGACAGAAATTGGCCGGACGTAGCCGTCAGGGCTGTTGGTCATGTTCATTTCCAGGTAGCCGGGGTTCGACACGGGCCGGCTGGGTGGTTGGCTGGACAGGTAGCCGGAATTGTCGTACACGCTCTCTTCGACCTTGTTGGAGCTGCCGCTGCTACGGCCGAGCGGCTGAGCCGTCGCCGGCCTCTGCTCGGTCGGTCGGGGCGCGTCAGGCACCGGAGGCTTGGGGCCCGTTTCCGTTTCGTTCAGCTGAATGGCTGTTTGTTGTGTTGGGGTTGAAGCGGCATTTCCGACAGAGGTGTACACAGTTTTAAAACTAAAAAAATATGGGGGCTTGGCCCAGCGGTCCGGCGCGGCGCTCTGATGTGTAAGCGGGCCAGACTCGATTCCAAGTGCAGTCAGATTTAATTTGGGACTAAATTGGAATCTTGGCTTGGCTCTGCTCATGCAATTAACACCCTTGAGGGCCAACCCCAAATGCACAGTGAAGTGTACATGCCTAACGATAAATAAAGTTAGGGCCGCTGTATTCACGCCTGTGTGAGTGTGTGCCTGTGTGTATGACTGCGTACGTATCCGCACGCTTGTGTGCCTGCTCAGGGGAGTCGGCGGAATGGGCAGTAATGCCTCTCGCTGGTTGTGTGACAATGTCGCTTAAAAAGCGTCTGGGTGCACACAGCTCCATGCCTCTAATAAAAAACATTCGAATTTTTATATAACTGTCAGTGCAGAACTATTTTTTAAACTGCAAGAGACCTGCTTCGTTTCTTTTTCGGGCTACTTTTCAGTAGGCGATCTCTATTGAATGCATGTAGTATACATTCGCCTGTAAAAATAGCTGTTTTAAAGGATTGATTTAAAGTTTACAGAATCAAAAAGCCTTCACGGCTTCAGTCGCTTGGAAGTAAGGAAATCACTTTTGTCTAGAGATGAGTTGCTGAGTCTAAAATTCTAAAATGATCAAATGAGCGCAGGAAATTATCTAGACAACTTACTCGGTTCGTCAGTGTCAAGCATCTTGGATTGGCGCAGGTCTGCGTAGGTACCGGTGTCCTCCAGCTGGGTCTCCGGAGCAGCTGCTGTCGTGGTCCTCACGAGTTCGTACTCGGCGTCCAGTCCGGAAGCTGGCACTGGTGCGGCTTGCCGCTCCGCAATGGCGGGCATCCGTGGCAGATTGGGATTTCGCGGCGGCAGGCGTGGAGAACGTTCATCTGAAGAAGCATTTTAGTTTAAACTTGTGCTCTGCAGCGTCACATTCAGTGCTGTTGTGAAGCAATGCAAGAACTCACCGCTGCCATAGTCGTACTCCTTTTCGGGTCCCCATCCGTCGAGGGTTCGTCGATCGTCGGTGGGCCACTTGACGTTGAGCTGTTGTCGGACGGCTGGCTTCGTCTGACCCTGCTCAAACTGCTGCTTCGCAGTGCGCTGGCGACAGACCAGAACTCGCCAGCCAATGATGACGGCAGCGGCCAGAAGCAAAATCAAGACGATGATGAGGAACACCCACCAGTAGCCGGCGACCGTTGCGTCGCACCGGTAACCACCAGGCAGATTCACGCATGCCTGTAAGGGTGATTCGGGTGCCAATAGGAAGGAAGATGTCAGGACAATTATCCAAGGACTACTCAACTAGAAGAAGGGAAAACTACGTTTCATAGAAAACGTTAAGGAGGCTGGCTTTCTTCGAAAAATACACTACAGAGATAGCAAGTTTTCATTTTTTCAGCACAAAAATTGCTATTGCTTTTGATAAAAGGCAGAAGCAATTTTCATATTTTGATATGTCTTGCCTTTCTTATAGCTCTATTGATATTCATAAGCTTTTCAGTTTTCATTCCTACTTGTTGAGTAGTCATTGCAGTTATCTAGTAAACATCTGTAGTCTTTTAAACCGCAACAATGAAGCCGTAAGGTCGTAAGTTTTCAATTGCGACTCAAGCGCGTTTCTACTGGAGTACCTTCACTTTGATTGAATATTTGTGAAACTATTGAAGAGCGGCAATGGATGCTGACACAAGCGTGATGTCGGTGTCATACCGGGCCTGCAATCTGAAGTTATTATCGCTCACCTGTCCGAAGGCGCACGGATCGGAGCCAGCCTGGCACTCATTCCGGTCGGCCGTGCAGTTACGGCCCTCCCAGCCGGTGCTGCAGCTGCAGAGGTAGTCGCTAGTTGGCCCGAAGCTGCCAGCCTTCGAGGTACAATTGCCATTCACGCAGGGTCGCTGGTTGGCGCACGGGTTCAGTCTGGTGTCGCAGCGGCGACCTGCAGGGAATGAATGGGAATTTTGGTGGATTAGGCAAAGTAATAAATTCCTCAACTGAGCGCAGAACAGCATTCTCAACTGACATTCGGTGAGCCTCCGCCCTGCGCAAGGCCCTGCTTGGACTCAACCGCAGGGACATCAGGGCGGTGACCATGGCCATCTCCGGTCATGGCTGTTTTGCCAGGCATCGCTACCTCCAGGGAAAAATCCGCAGTGAGGAATGCCCATTCTGCCTCTCCGGTGTCGAGAATGCGGAGCACTTCATCTGTGAATGCCCGAGCCCGACCCGCCTTTACTCAGGACAGGCTCACCTACCTCGGCCCAAACCCGGACCTCTCCGACGTTTTCAGGCCCGAGAATCTCTGCCAGCTCGTCCGCTATCTAAGGGCTACCGGGCGAGCGACAGTCCACCTCCTGGACCCTCCGGAGGGGGACCGCGCTGCGGACACCGGCACCACCGGAACTCCCTGCAGCACACCGCAGCACTAGCTGCCCGTGGTCGCCAGGGGTTAGCGAAATGGGCGGCAACGCCTCCTCGCTGTTTCCGGACGCAGCTAAGTCAAGTAAGTCAAGACATTCGGTGGGGAAAGAGCAGCTCAATGGTTAATAGCTCCGCCTGTCGCGCCACGACTCTCGGTTCGTCTCCTTGCGCGGTCACCACACACTAACCTGATTTGCGGCAGCCATCTAAACTAACCTCCAAGCTCCACTCTCGCTACCAACCATAAGAGATCTTTGTTTCAGTAAAACTTCCGCTGTACGCGCACCTTCAAACCCTGGCTGGCAGGCGCACGTGTAGGACCCGTTCGTGTTCTCGCAGGCCAAGCGTTTCACGCAGTATCCTGACCGGCTGCACTCGTCGATGTCCGTTTCGCACGCCGCGCCCTCCCAGCCGCTGTTGCACGCGCATGTGTAGTTGCTGGAGCCGACGTTGCTGCAGTTGCCATGGTGACAGGCTGGCTTCATAGCCAAGCAATAGTCGGATATTTCGGAGCACAGAGGGCCTGCAGGAGCGAGAGGAGATCCTAGGAAGCCTTTTACCGCAGTTCAGAACAGAAACTCCTTCCCAGATGTTGCATCCCTCACAACATTTGGTTTAACTCATAGAACTTGTGCCTTTCCATTCCATCAGTCCAGCAGTCCTTGGCCCTTCTCTCACCCGCCCAGATCTAGTCCAGCAGTCCTTGGCCCCCTCTCACCCGCCCAGATCTAGTCCAGCAGTCCTTGGCCCCCTCTCACCCGTCCACCCGGGCCGGCAATGGCAGGCAAAACTGCCATTGGAGTTGACGCAGGCCGCGGTGCCGTTGGGCAGGCAGTCGCCCAGGCCGCCTTTGCTGGGCGCGGCGCACTCGTCGACGTCGCGGTCGCAACGATCACCGGTCCAGCCGTCGCGGCAGGCGCAGGTATAGTTGGCTCCGGCGGACGCGTTGCCATTGCTGCAGTTGCCATGGAGACAAGGGTTGTTCGCCAAGCAGTAGTCGGATAAATTTCGACAGTAGCTTCCTGAAAATAGAGGGAGTGGGTGAGTAGCGCAGCGGTTGTGCGTCTCTGGTTCTCGCGCCAAAGTCCCGGGTTCGATTTCTTTTGGCTACATTAATTTTGGTTTCGTGTGCTAAAGTTAACCCGGGCCTTGATGCGTGATTTTAAGTCACAGAGACTGCACAAGCCCGCCGATGAGAAATTTTCGCTGTGCACCCTGTGTGTTCAGGGGTCAGCCGAATGAGCATGATTGCTTGCCGCCACGCCGACTGCGGTTCGCCTATCGCCTTGGCTTTGCGACGGCGCTCACAGACTAGTTAAAAATGGCCAATTATAACCAAGACTACTGGAAGTAGCCGTTTTAATTGTGTCCAAGGAAGCCCGCATGTTTGAAAAAGCTATTAACTATGAGGGCTAGTTACTAAAAAGGTTAAAGAGGCTGCTAGCAACTAAAATTGTCAGTAAACAAACTCACCAGACCAGCCGGCTTTGCAATCGCACTCGAACGAACCGATCGAGTTCGTGCAGTTCGCCGTGCCCGCCAGGTTGCAGCCGCTCGGCCCGCCAGCGCACTCGTCGATGTCTGCGCTGCAGTTGGTGCCGGCGTAGCCGGGGTAGCAGTCGCAGATGTACACGCCATCGCTCGGATTTCTGCAGTTGCCGTTGCGACACGGCTTGTATTTGGCGCACGGGTTCTTGGGCAGCTCGCAGTGCCGGCCTGCAGCAGGCGGCGGGTCGAAAATTTATGGTTTTCTCTCTTTCCTATGCCTCATCTTTTCTCTCCTCTTTACAAAACCCATTTGCTTTGATCTGCTTCTCATGCTTCTCCATCCCTAATGGAGATCGGTCCTCGGTACGAACTCTCATCATCATGTAAACACCCAGCATTAGCGCAGGAAGCACGCAGTGAACTTACCTGTGTATTCTTTAGTGCATCTGCACGTGTATCCGTCCGTGAGGTGATTGCAAGTGGCATTGTTCTGACAGAGAGGCGTTCCGCTGCAGTAGGTATTCTTGCAGTTTGTCGCTGGGTCCCAGTAGCCTGCAATGAAGCCATTTTTGTCAACAGTCAACTAGTGGAATTACAAGTCACAAGATATCACTCAGACATTTAATGTTAGCCAGAATAATATTGGTTTTGTCAGCCTAACTGAGAATAAAGCTATCCAAAGTGAGAATCCTGCCTACGCTGACTGCGAAGGGCCTGGCTGCGTGCAGCCTTAGTCTATGGGCCATAGACAATAAAGGACAAGCAAAGTGATAAAAAGCCATCCAATGTGAGAATCGATTGGTCTATGCGTCGTATTCTTTTATTTTTATATCTTCTGAGCTTCTGAGCCATATGACTAGCCAATCCTAGCTTATCCTTTATAGTCTATGGCTCATAGACTAGGCTGGACGCAGCTAGGCCCTTCGTATTCAGCGTAGGCAGGATTCTCACATTGGATGGCTTTTTATCACTTTGCTTGTCCTTTATAGTCTATGGCCCATAGACTAAGGCTGCACGCAGCCAGGCCCTTCGCAGTCAGCGTAGGCAGGATTCTCACTTTGGATGGCTTTATTCTCAGTTAGGCTGACAAAAGCAATACTATATAAGCTTAGCATCTAATTACCAGCAAGGCACTCCTTGTCCCCACTCGCTGAACAACTGTAGTGGCCTTCGATGCTGTTATCTGCCGGCTTGCAGTATTTATCGCACAGGCCTGAGTAGTAGTACTGGGCGCAGTAGATCTTGTAAGACCAAGTTAGTGTTCTGTAGCGGCAGCAAGATTATTTAAATAGGATGCCTTCTCGAAAGGGAATGCCAGCTTAAGACCCTGGAGCCTCGAAGTAAAGGTCCGAACGGAATCGGATATCAATATATAACTTTGGAGGGACTTCGGGGGATTTCACGCCCAGCTTGAGACACCTCAAATCTCAATGGATCACATTGATCTGAGCCTGATCTGAGGATGTCAGTCCTATTATAGCATTCCGTCATATACACACGTCATCTACACTTCCGTCATCTACATCTACAAGAGGAATTTCTCTTACTTTTCGAATTTTAATTTTGTTGTTACTGTCGTAAAGTCCGACGGAACCACACCATTGAAGCTTTTGCTGCGAATGGACGAAGCCGGGGGGTCAAACAGCTCGTTCATTCTGATGTCGTCGACCTTCTGATCCGGAGTCGCGTCCACGTCCCAGACGTCGAGCCACACCTTCCAGTTGTCGGCCTGTTTGATTTAAGTTAAGGCTATCAGTCATTCAGCCCCAAGGACAACTTAAGTAGAAGGACGCTACACTCGAAATCTATGGTAAATGTTTTGAAGGCAACTTTTCGCCGAAAAAGACACTGCAGAGATAGGAGGTTTTCATTTTTTCAGCACAAAAATTGTTATTGCTTTCAATAGGAGGCAGATCCAGTGTTCATCTTTTGATATGTTGTGCCTTTCTTATTCCTCTATCGATATCCATAAAGCTTTTCGTTCAGAAATAGTTTTAAAGGCAGTTTTCACCGAAAAAATACACTACTGAGATAGGAAATTTCCCGATTTTCAACACTAAAACAGTGATTGAGTCTCTTAACAGTGTCAGAGAAAGTTCTAATCACACTTTTTTGTGCCTCACATGCTGCTCTAACGACGCATTAATCGATTTTTCCTGTTAATTGGTCTGTCACTTGAAAAAAAACGTTTAAAATAATGACAAGACCAATTAACATGAATAATCGATTAATGCGTCGTTAGAGCAGCATGTGAGGCACAAAATAGTGTGATTAGAACTTTCTCTGACACTGTTAAGACTTAAGAGACCCAATCACTGTTTTAGTGTTGAAAATCGTAAAATTTTCTATCTCCGTAGTGTATTTTTCGGCGAAAAGTTGCCTTCAAAACATTTACCATAGATTTCGAGTGTAGCATCCTGTATATATGTTACTCGAGTAGTCCTTGTTCAGCCCAGGAGCTCTACTGACTAAGTGGTGCCTAACTGATCTCCCGTGACTAATTTCTATTTAACTTGTAGAACCACAGAGCCAGAAAAGTTTATTAACAGTTAACATTTAAATTTAACTCACACTGATAGGAAAAGCTCCAGAAAAGCTGACGCTGATTGGTGAGGGGCAAAAGTTGCTGACCTCGATTGTGTTCGAATACTCTGATGTTGAGCAATAAGGTTTTTTCTCTTCGGATCTACAAATTTAAATATAGAGCTGTCAAACATTTAACACTGAGTTTTCACACAGAGTAGACTTTGAACACATGCTTTGCGTTCATAATCGACTCGTTCATACGCGAGATGCACAAATCTAGTCCATCGCCACTAGAGAGATGGATGACTTACCCAATTTCGTAACTGACCACAAATCTCAGGTCGCACGGGCTGACACCGCCGAATGTGTCGCATTGCTCGCCCTCGTTGAGCACGTTGTTTGGATTGCGATACTTGTCCAGTCGAAGTGTCAACTCCCCATTCGACGAAGCTTTCTGTGAATTAGAAAAGATCTTATGAGCTTTGTTTTATTAAATCAAAATTATTGTAGAATAAGTGCTGCCTATGACTACTATGCAAGTAAGATATGATACGGCTGAAGTCTACATGATGGGATGTGAAACGACATGACACGACACTGCACAAAACAACACACAACGTCTCCACACAATACATTAATATCATTATACGAGTAACCTGTTATGATACTTAATAGTAAACTAGTTATCAGAAACAGACCTGACACAGACACAGAAGCAGCCAGAGTGAAATCAAGCACCTAGTGCCGCTTGCAACCATTGAGTGTCGCATTGCAGATGAAATCCACAAGCCAGAAGACAGTTCGCAGAACAAGCTGCAAGTCCTGTTTCAAACGTTAATTCGGTTTCCAAGTGAGCTGACGATGAAATTATTTTAATAAAGCCAGTTTAAATATTCCGACTAAAGAGACTTGAAAAATAGCAAAAAGAATAAAAAAACACGTACTGTACCTCGCCACAGCAGCAGTAGCAGCTGTTTACCTCGTGAAGGCAAGGCAACAAGCCGTGTGCGGTCTCTGCCTTCCAGGCACATCGGACCATCTTTGACGCCAACCTCACTCCTTGTAAGCCCTGAGCAGTGCTCAGGTGAGCTGGGCAGAGGGGCAGAGGGGCGAAGCTTAGACTGTGCACATGCAGCAGTTGAAATGGCACCTTTGGTGCAGTGCAGTGATGCCATGCAGCCATTATGCACCTACCCCCCAGGGCGCTCTCTGTTCTTTCTTCTCTGTCTTTAATATTTTCGTCTCTCGTTTCGCTTATGGAATTTCAAAGTTCCATAACTCTATAGCTGTCTTTAAAGCAGAAGTGCATTTTTGCCAACAAAGAATAGAACCAGATCAACAGAATTGAGTCCACAACTGTTGCTTTAGAGCTGAAAATAGACACTGAGTCACTGGAGTTTGCTTTCAGCTTGCTTGCAAAAATAATCATTTCTGGATTGCCGGAATTAGAGATGACGCGCCTCTGTGCAAAGGGTAGCGGCAATCACACTAGCCGTCCAACTTACAAATAAGCTAAAAATGGAACATTTAAAATGACTTTTTTAGGGCTTACCTTATTTTTGGCGATGATGGCTTCGGAAACGCGCATCGTCTGAGATCACGTGCTTTGAGCATGTGACCGCAACACCAGTGGTTCCAGGCAGATCACTTGGTTGCGAATGCGCTTTCAACTGAAAAAGTTGAATCAGAAGCACCAATTTTAGTGCTTCTGGCGTGCTTTCGGATGTGGAAAAGACTTTGGTCCCTGTTTCCCTCAGCACCGTCTCGATCCTTCTAATGTACATCCTATCCACATTTCCCTGGAGTCGCATCTAATGTACATCCTATCCACATTTCCCTGGAGTCGCATCTAATGTACATCCTATCCACATTTCCCTGGAGTCGCATCTAATGTACATCCTATCCACTTTCCCCTAGAGTCGCATCTAATGTACATCCTACCCACATTTCCCTAGAGTCGCATCTAATGTACATCCTATCCACATTTCCCTGGAGTCGCATCTAATGTACATCCTATCCACTTTCCCCTAGAGTCGCATCTAATGTACATCCTATCCACTTTTCCCTAGAGTCGCACAAGCGTTTCAATTTGAATCCAGGGTTTAGGGTTAGCATAAGGGGTTTAGGGTTATGCTTAGGGCTCAACCATAAAATACACATGGGGGAATCGCTGAGTTGTCAAGGCTCATGGAGAGTTGCTGAAATGCTGTGGCTCATTGAGGGGTTGCTGAGATGCTAAGGATCAATTTGGAGTTGTTGGTAGGCCAAGCATCAAAAGGATATCTAGAGTTAAGCCATGGCTTAAAGGAGCACCGGGGGGCTTTAGTGCCAGAGCTCACAGGGGATGCTGGTAGCTTAGGCTAGATAGCTGGCTCTTCTTTGCTTTTATGCTTTTAGATCAATTTTCTTAAGAAACTAGTAGTATTGATGACTGTACAAGTTTAGAAGCTACGAGTACGTGTGGTTAATTTCTGTAAATTTACTGTAAATTCTGTAAATTTAAAACATGCTTTGGGCGAACGAACAGCTTCTTTCAGGCCTCTTCTCAGAACACTCAGGACACTCAGGCCTCCTCTTAAAACACTCAGGACACTCAGGCCTGCCCTCAGAACACTCAGAACACTCTAGACATTCACTCATTCAAGCCTCATTTCTAAACACTTAGAACACTCAGGCCTCCTCTTAAAACACCCAGGACACTCGGGCCTCCTCTCAAAACATCCAGGACACCCGGGCCTCCTCTCAGAACACCCAGGACACTCGGGCCTCCTCTTAGAACACTCAGGCCTCCTCTCAAAACACCCAGGACACTCGGGCCTCCTCTCAGAACACAAGGACACTTAGGCCTCCTCTCAAAACACCCAGGACACTCGGGCCTCCTCTCAGAACATCCAGGACACTCGGGCCTCCTCTCAGAACACCCAGGACACTCGGGCCTCCTCTTAGAACACTCAGGCCTCCTCTCAAAACACCCAGGACACTCGGGCCTCCTCTCAGAACACAAGGACACTTAGGCCTCCTCTCAAAACACCCAGGACACTCGGGCCTCCTCTCAGAACATCCAGGACACTCGGGCCTCCTCTCAGAACACCCAGGACACTCGGGCCTCCTCTTAGAACACTCAGGCCTCCTCTCAAAACACCCAGGACACTCGGGCCTCCTCTCAGAACACTTGGGACTCTCAGGACACTCAGGCCAAAAAGGTGCGACATAAAAAATTAAATGTTTTGCGAACTGAATTTGCTAACATCTTAAAGTTGTTGACTTGTCGAAGAACTTTACTGTGTTTGAAAATAATTTCTTTGTATTGTACCAGTACGTATTGTGTTTATGTATTCTTATATTAGGTATGAGAAACCGGACGGATAGTGCGTGAACTGAACCGTTTCTGCTTGCCACGGAAATAATGCAAAATACATTAAAAAATTGTGACACAATACTCTAAATATAGTATCCGACAGCATATTTGGTTGCTTCATATGTCTCTAACCTGAGATTTTGAAACATTAAAAAAGCACTGGGAAGCACTAGTTACACTTTAGTGAAAATGATAGCTCGTAAGGGCTCAATAAAACGGTGTCACGCGAGTGTTGCCACCTTCGGTTCAAACATCGTACACCGTATTCGCCATGTAGCCGCCGCACGTCTCCTTCTCATTTCCTGGGCATTTCTTGTCGCACTTCAGCGTAGAGATCTGGCCGTACTTGCCGTACTTGTTGGCGCAGTAGCACTCCGTTCCGTTCTGCAGCCCCATGTGCTTCATGTTGGCCTTCTTGCACGAGTCTCGGCACAGCACGTGAGTGAGGCTGTCGCTGTGAAACGAGGCCTTTCCCATATCTCGAGCGTTGACGCTGTCCGCGTAGCAGCCCTTGAACTTCGAGGGCGGTCGCTCCTGGGATTTCTTTGATCCAGCGGCTCTACCGGCCGCGAATGTTCCGGTGAAGGCGGCGGCGATGACTGGAAGGATCGGAGGACAGGCCTGGATCTCCAGACAGACGAGGCTCAGAATGAAAAACAGCGCGGTAAGCAGTCGCTGGTTGACGAGCATTTTTACAGAGAATGAGCTCAGTTAGAGTGTGCTCTGGCCAAATAGTGAAGATTAGCGGTGCTTGCGGGTGACTACGTAGCTTTATATCCGATTCAGACTCCTTCGCTAATTCTTCGTCTTTGCCTGTCTCTCGGCTATCTAGAGTTCGCTCTAAGCCATAGACATATTTTTAGCTGCTTGAAACTAAAAAGCACCGACCTTACTTTGAATTTCAGAGCCAGCACCAGATTGGTTGGCGAACTGGTACGTGTGCATGTAGAAGACACGAAGTCGCCTGAGAACTGTGTACTTTAATAGTTTCAGTCCAAGTTTTTCACGACGTTTTTCGGGTAACATTGTACATTATTACTGCAGCAAGTATCTTCGCTGATACAATAAACTCAGAACCGGACCATCATTGACCTCAACGACTTTGAACATTCAGGGCATAAATCTCAATTTTATTGTCCAATCTAGTTACGTAGACGATGAAGATGAGCATGAAGATTCAGTTTAATTATTGCTTAAATTCAGTCGAATTGTTGTGATGGGTGGCGCTCCGGGGGAGCACGAGAAATGCCCGCAGACAAATTGCCCGCCGAGATTTGCCCGCCGAGCTTTTCCCACCGAGATTTGCCCGCAGTGCATTTTGCTCGTGAGCGAATTGCCCGTGGAGATTTGCCCGCCGAGAATTGCCCGTGGAGATTTGCCCGCCGAGAATTGCCCGCCGAGATTTGCCCGCCGAGCTTTTCCCGCCGAGATTTGCCCG
>NIVC01000056.1:175000-280000 GCA_002269645.1 Macrostomum lignano
ATGAAAGCATATTCCACGAGTAAAAAATATGGACATACTTCACGAATTTCAAGTCAATTATGGAAAAATATATTCAAGTTTTAAAACGATCGTCATTACTTTGTGACGAATAAAGCGGAAGACTTTGTGTAGCGGATAATTGGGATTAATCTACGATCCAGCAGATCAGCAGCCGATTTTATCAGCGTGAATTTGCAGATTTAGTATATTTGGATTGGTGCTTAATTTGATGCGCCTAGCAAGGGCCGGTCAGGATTCAGTTGATTGGTGGGTGGGCTGAGGCAGGCGGTAGAGGGTTAAGGTAAAGAGGCCAGACAGCTAAGGGACCCGCAAGCTTAGAGCGAGAAGCGAAGCGACGAAGCAAATGGAGAGAGCGGCCGCTGACTGCAAGTGTATTTTTATAATTGGTGAGTAAACAAGATAACAACAAGCTTAATCCAAAAACCAGACAAACCCCACTCAGGCGAAATGTACATGTACAAATTAATCGATAAATATATCATACAAGAATAACATACGTCAGTACATGTACATAGGTAGGACTACTTTACGATAAATAATAACGATATGAATGAAATACAAATAATAGAATAAATACATAAGAGGCTACAAAAAACAAAGCAATTAACAGTAAAAATAGCGCGATAATAATACGTACGAATATTGTTAAAATAAATGAAAGAATACGGTATGCATATGAAAATAAAGAAATACGATACACGCGATTCTACGAATCACACTGTCACACCCGCCCCTCTACTAAAAAATACTGAAAAACGAAAAACAGAAAATACGAATATATCGAACAGCGATGAAGAATTATTAACAAAAAACTTATTTCGAAAATACCGAACAAAATAATTTACATGCGAGTTCAATTACTGGTATTGTTGGCATCAGTTATTCGGATGAAAATATTGAAAAATACACAAAGCATTGGAACGAACAGGAATTAAAACAGATATTTGTCAAAGAAATGCTTCTCGCATTTCAAAATATTGAACGATATTTGGTGCAACGAGTTAGAGCCGAATTAAAGTACTCACAATGATTAATTATAGGAAATATCAAAGGTGTCGCAAACCAACTCAAAACACTACAAAGCAAATCACGAGACGCAAAACCGGCACAGGCACACCCTATGACTAAGAGAACACACCAAAGCGAGACGAAACAGGGCGCACCTAGCAACCTAGAAACACCAAGCAAACGGAGCACGAGAGAAACGGGAAAAGAATTCGAGCAAGCCCGGAGGCGAGCTCAGGTCCGCGCACAAACACGAACCCAGCCGGGGACCGATCAAGAACGACCGCAAGGGCACGCCGATCAACGGCGCCGGAACCGACCCCGGAACCAGACGAACAGAGACCCTATGGTGCTCTGCACAGCCACACAGGCTTGACAACGGCGGCAGAAAACGCGCTAAAGACCGACAAGCGCTACTTAAGTACAGACGACACGCGATTGAATGACGATGCAAATTAACTAAACTCTAGGACCGTAAACTACATGTATGAACTGATGATGTATGAACTCTGTACTTTGTTATCTTGGAACAACCCTGTTTATTTTATTTTTGTGACAATTATATTAGTTTTTATGCGTTTTTAAAGGAATATTTTCTGAATATTAATTTTACCCGGCCGAGCGAGTTGCGATCGATTTTTATTAATTAAATTGCTGTGCTAGAAAATTTCGAAAACGTGCCGGTTTGGTAACAATCCTTCCGGATCTAGTCGTCTGTGTCGATTGAGGCAAGGAAATGGCGTCAATCTGTTCTTGTGGAGCGACAGCTTCCATCGTGGTCTCACTGTCAGGATCCTCGATGGCTTCTACCGGCATACCGGCTTCCCCCCTAACGGGACTGTCTTCAGCCGGAGCTTGCTCCTCGGTGACATCTTCTGCCGCCTCCTCCAACAGATCGCCATTTTCATCGAACACAGCTCTGCCACTCTGTTTACCGTTCGAAACCTCGTGCGGATCACCTTCATCGATTACTCCCGCCTCTCCTTCCAAGGGCTCCATCGGCGGGGGTGGCACTGCAACTGGCAGGTCGGGAGTGGCAACTGTGGTAACCTGCTGGGACTCATCCACAAGCGCTGATGACGCACTTTCTGATACCTGGAGCGGTTGAGTCGCAGCACTTTGATTGGAACCGTTGATGGAGCACGAAGACAACCAGGTAGACTGGTCGTCTCCTCGCAAGCCTACTCTTGACGACGGCATTCTGGCTGGCATGCGAGTCCCGTACCTGTCCACAACATCTTCATAAGTCTGTTTGCGCACACAGCGCTTCATCCGATCGACATTGTACACATTGTGAGACGGGTTGGGAATGCGCTCCAAAGGATTTATTCTAGCGAATTCTGGAATGAGTCTGTAATTCCTCTCCGAAATCTTTTGCACCACCTTGTATGGTCCAAACCAGACAGCACTGTCGAGGCCACGGTGGTCGGCGTTGAGGACCCATACAAGATCGCCTATCTCGAAGTTAGAGTTCAGCGCGCTGCGGTCATAGTAGCGCTTTTGGCGCTCTTGGGCCTTTCCACGGGCATGGCGCGCAGCCGCTGATACCTCCACGAGCGTCTGGTGCAGATAATGTGCATACAGTTCAGGTCTGTACCTATCTTGAACTGGTGGATTATGAACGAGATTTAGCTCGTGTCCAAAGAAGATCTTTGCGGGAGAAAATCCAGTGGATTCGGCGACTGTTGCCCGAATCGAAAGAGCTGCTAGCCGGGCTGCAAGAGGCCAATCGAACTGCCGATCCAAGCAAATAGCACGAATCTGACCTTTAACTGTCTGTATCATTCGCTCAACCTTCCCGTTCGCTTGTGGACGTCGTGCTGTGACACGCGCCATGTCCACCTCGAGAAGTCGAGTGAGCTCAGATACGGTGCTGTTGACAAAGGCTGTACCGTTGTCCGAGACTATCTGTTCCATGCACCCGTATCTCGCGATCCATTCGGTCAGGATATTGACTGCAGTCGTTTCCGCTGAGACATCGGCTACGGGAATGACCTCTACAAAACCCGAAAATCGGTCAACCATCACGAGCAAGTACCTATATCCTGCTTGCTCGGGAAACGGACCAGCGTGATCAACGTGGACTACCTGGCCCGGGTAGCCCGAGAGTTCGGGCTGCAGCGGGGCTTTATGCTTCAGTTTTGACTTTTTTGTTCTGGCGCAGACGTCACACTCAGCTATGATTCCCTTGACATAAGTTTCTAGGTCGGCGATGGCGAAACGAGATCGAATAGCTGTCAGGGTTTTTGTGATGCCGCAGTGATTGAGCTGTCGGTGGTATTTTGACACCAACTCGACAACATCTGCGGTCTCTGGAATCACTAACAGCTTATTGACTGATTTTTTTGTTCTTTTTCGGCTTAAGGTGATATAAGAGCCCATTTTCGACTTTCAGTTCATCGAACAGCGACCACAAGATTCTAACTTCACGACTGCAACTCTGCAGGCTAGCCTTAGGAGGCTTTTCTGTACGGCCCTGCACGCAATCGATCAGCTGAGCGATGTCAACGCAAGTCTCTTGTGATTCACGTGCCCATTCTAGTTCCGGGTCAACTGACTCGACTGAGGATTCGCTGGATGCCGATTGTTCGACTTCAGCTACCCTGACTGCTAGTCGAGACGTTTCGATTGGCATTGTCGCTTCGACAGCGGCCTCTGTGACCGGAACTGTAGTGAAAAATGTGCACTGTGTTGATGTGTTGCTTGTGAATTTCTCGGTTTGACAGGCTGATGTTACTACTGTTTCGATATTGTGACAGCTCGTGACAGGCGAGTCTGTCTGGCAACATACGTCCGCTACAGAGCATTGCACTGCGGCGTCAACTTGTTGCCTTCTGATGTTAACTGATGCTGACTTTTTAGCTTTCTCGCTTTTAAATTTCTCTTGAAATTCAGGTACCATGCTGCATGACGGACAGTCGAAGTGATCGGCACGAAAGCGAGGATTTCGGCTCAGCATATCTGCCGCCACATGGTCTTTCCCTGGCCGGTACTGGACCTCAAAGTCGTATTCTCCGACTCTTTCAAGAGCTGACTGTTCGATCTTGAATTCGTACAAATCTATGGTCGCGAGCCACTGCGCGAGCATGCCTGTGGCATGTTTCTTAGAATGAAGCCACTGCAGGGCTGCGGCATCCACTCTGACTGTGAAAGGTCGATCTAACAGATATGTACGAAAGTGTTCTAGCATGAGTACTAACCCTAGTAACTCGCGCATGGTTGCACAATAGTTCGACTGACTCTGTGAAAATTTCTTAGATGCGTACGCAACGACTTGTTCTGACCCATCTGGGCCTATCTGAGATAGCACGCCGCCAACTCCTTCAAGTGAGCTGTCGCAGTCGAGCACGAACCCACGACTGTCGGAAGACAAGTCCGGATACGCTAATACCGGTGGGTTGCACAAACAGCGCTTGAGTTCTTGGAATGCGCGTTCGTGGCGTTCTAACCACACGAACTTTTCCGAACCTTTAGCCAGCGCGTACAGCGGCGTGGCAATAACTGAGAATCGTTGTACGAATTTCCTATAATAGTTGGCAAAGCCAAGAAACGCCATTAACTGTTTCTTGTCTTTCGGTCTACACCACTCTTGGACCGCTCGAGTCTTGGCTGGGTCGGCTTCGATACCGTTAGACGAGACTATGAACCCTTAGAACTTAACTCTGTCTTTAAATAGCTCACACTTCGCAGGTTTAATCTTCAGATTGGCCTTGCGAAGTTGCCAAAGCACCAGCGCTAGGTGCGCGATCATTTGGTCATTATTCTGTGCTTTTATTATTATATCATCGAGGTAAATTAGGCTAACTTTCATAAGCAATGGCTGAAATACCTTGTGCATTAATTTAGCGAAATTCGCTGGGGCTGTTTTGATTCCGAATGGTATTACTTTCCAACGAAACGTGCCCTGTGGACAAGAGAAAGCTGTAAAATCTCTGTCTTCTTCTTTGATTCCCACCTGCCAATAGGCAGAGGTTAAATCAAGGCTGCTGAACACCGAAGAACCAGCCAGGCTGTCAAACGACTCTTCAATTAATGGCAATGGAAAAATACACGGTCTAATTAACTTGTTTACAGCTCGATAGTCAATACATAGTCTCTGAGACCCATCTTTCTTCTTAACTAACACTATCGGTGATACCCAGTCTGAATCACACTCTTCAATTACATCCTGCTTGAGCAATTGACTAATATGTTGATCTAAAAACTCCTTTTGAGCTGGAGTTGTTCTCCTCGAAGCGAGCAGAACCGGACGACTGTCCTTGTCAATCAGATCGATTGACATTTCATGTAGCTTTGTTCGACCGAGATCACTATCATCCTGCGAGATCTGGCTTAAAAAGTAATTAAGCATGCGCAAAGTTAGGGCTAATTGATTTGGAGTCAGACTGGACTGGTCGAGTCGGAACTGTTTCACAAGCCATTCTGCTGTACCTTTTTCTGGTGGTGGTAATCTTGAAAGCTTACTATTGAGGAGATTGCAGTTGTCTATGGAAAAATCCTTCTCAGACAGAGCAGTTGGTACTACAACTTCTCCATGACCGAGCTCTTGAAAAGATGCAATCTCTTGGTCACGCTCAATCCTAGCTGGTTGATCGCTACTATTTAGCAATCGGACTAACACGTGATTCGTCGGGCTGACTCTATCCACTGACCTAGCTACAAAAAATTCTGAGTCTGTATTGAAAAGTTTAGAGGAGACTGTGCCACTCAGGTTTGGCTCAGTGTCAATCACTCGACTCGGCACTAGGGTTTCCGAGTGAGGTGGTAGCTCAGAGGTACAAGCAGCCAATACACGGCGTATGCGAAACACCCCCTTATCGCCCTCGATCACAGGCACTGCTCCACCGGCCACGAGTACCTGGCCACAGGTGAAATCCAGCAGCACCTGGAAACCACGGAGGAAATCAATACCTAAGAGCGATTCAGCAGTGGATTCTTCGGTCACAAGGAAAACGTGATGTTTTTTAATCTTGCCCAGTTCCACTTCGCAACGTAAAGAGCCTAAAATCTGGGTGGTGGACCCGTTGAAAGCCGTTGCCTTTGCGTCTTTGTGCGCTAGCGAAAAGATGTTGTTGATCGGATCGGCTTCAACCAGTCTCTCCATGGCTTGCTTCCCCATCACGCTGGCGTTTGCCCCCGAGTCAAGGCAAGCCATGACTTGGTTGTCCCCGATTCGCAACTGGACAAAGAAGCTGGAATCCACCGCAGGCTCATAGGGGGGCCGTAGCCCAGCGGTAGCGCAGCTGCTCTGGTGTGCCAGCGACCCAGGCTCGATTCCAAGTGCAGCCACATTAATTTGGGGCTGAATTGGAATTTCGGCTTGGCTCGCTTGTGCAATTAACGGCCTTGAGAGCCAACCCCCCAAGGCGCAGTGAAGTGTACATGCCTAACAATTGATAAAGTTAGGGCCGCTGTACACTCCTGTGTGAGTGTGTGCCTGCGTAACGTATCCGCGCGCTTGTATGCCTGCTCAGGGGAGTCGGCGGAATGGGCAGTAATGCCTCTCGCCGGTTGTGTGCCTATGTCGCCTAAAGTGCGCCAGGGTGCACACAACCCCCCTGCCTCTAATAAAAAAAAAAAAAAACCGCAGGCTCATCGGAACTAGTTTGGCCTAAATGCGTCTGATTGATCGATGGAATTGGCCTTACCCTACAAGCCTGATCGCGCTTCTTGCCCGAGTCAATTTTCCGATGGAATTGGACTCTTGTGCCCACGAGTTGGTGCTGGTCAGCCGAACGGTTCAAGGATTCAGACAGCTCACCACGGTGAAAGAAGAGCTGGTCGGGAAGTTGTTCTGATTGAATGAACCCGAAGTTCCCCTTCCAGGAAACAATTGAACCAACCTCCGACATATGCTGGGCCTGATTATTTGGAGGATGACTCTTAGCAGCGGTCTGGTGAGCTATTGGAGGTGATGGTGTGATGGGACAGTCGGCAATGAAATGGTCCTCACCACCGCACCTGTAGCATTTCCTTGATCTGGACACCGCTGTACCAAATTGCTGAGTTGCCCCGTGATTTGGCGGTTGTTTATTCTTGTGCTTGTTATGTGGCTTGTGTTGGTTTGAATTTTGGATTGACTTGTTAGATGGTTGTGGTTGGTTGACAGCAACAGGCTTGGAAACTCCAGCCTGGTTCTGGAGTCGAAGGAGTCTCTCTAGCTCTTCTACTCTTGCCTCCAGAGACGCCTTCTCGGTTTCAAGGACACGGATATTCGCAGAGGAGTTTGGAGCGGGTTGCAGAAGTTGCTGAATACCAACGATCTCCTTGGCCTTCTTAACCAACTCGGCAGACGGGACAGTCTTAGCCTTTGCCCCACTAGACTCATCACTCACCCCTGCATCACTGCTCCAAAGCAAGAGTTTTTCTGCGAGCACCTTATCCCGAATGCCATGGCACAGCCTCGCTCGTAATAAAGGTTCAGCTTCGGTTGATGAGAGGTCTGCTAACCGGGCATAAGATGCTAACCTATCGTAAAACTCGGCAATCGATTCGGTGCTGTTCTGGTGAGCGGCAACTAGTTCCATATAACTTTTCTCCCTAACGTTAGAGTCAGTGTAACGCGCTCTCATAGACTTCAGTGCCTCTTCACAGGTCTGATCCGTGAGATTGTTATTTAGAAAGTACTCCTGGCATTCTGGTGCCAGAAGGGACAGCAGGACTGCAGTCTGTTGAAAGTAAGGAACCCTATGAGCTTCAATGTACGCATTGAACTGAGCTTCCCAGGCATCAAACTTCGTGGTGCAAGTGAACAACGGTGGCGGCCGAAGCTTAATGCCTGAAGCTGTTTCCTTCTGTTGACTCTGGTAGAACGATTGAGAACGGGACTCTCTTGAGAATTGATTTTCTAACAACCGGTGCAGTGCGGCAATGGTACTAGCAAGAAGTGGCTCTGAGTCTGTAGTGTTGCTTGCCACAAACTTTCTTTCCTGAGCAGAAGCGTCTGGATTTGGAGAGCCAGCAGTGGCACTCCTGTCCTCGCGGTCACTCATGATCGGCTCGGCAACGAAGAGAAGGCAGCAAGAAAGAGAGAGAAAGCGGAAAACGAGAGAAGAACAAAAGCAAAAGCACACAGTGTCTGGCAGGACCTAATGCCCAACCTAAAGAATCTAAACTAAAATCACGCAAACCAAATGCTAACCTGCCAGACAAGAGCCCTAAAAGACACACACAGAGGGATTCATACCGGTTTACGAAACGTGATTGCGGGCTTAGCTGGTATCGTCGCTCGGACAGTCGTAGATGGCCTCTGGCGGATGCAGACTGCGTCTCGGCCGATGTGCAGATCGCTCCGGCCGATGTAGATCGTCTTTGGGCCACTTGCAGATAGCAGATCGCCTCAGCTCACCGCGGATCGCCAGAAATCGTCGCAGGTCGCTGCAGATCGCCGCAGATCGTCTCAGATCGCCGCAGATCGTCGCAGATCGTCGCAGATCGCCACAGATCGCCGCAGATCGTCGCAGATCGCCGCAGATCGCCACAGATCGCCGCAGATCGTCGCAGATCGTCGCAGAACGTTGCAGATCGCCACAAATAACAACGCAAATAGGCAGATGGGTGATCTAAGACCTACGAGTGCGGGTCGAGTTGAGTCTCGGTGGGACCTCCATTTTATGTGACGAAATTAAACGAGAGTCGAAATGCAGGTGTAATTTGTGTAGCGGAATTGTCTACGAAGGTCTAATATTGAATCGTATTTGTTTATTATTTTTTGGGCAAGAATATTGTAGTAGTAATGGGCATTGTTGGACAATGTTGGGCTAAGGTTGGGCTAAGGTGACAAGCGTGAGGAGAGGGGTGCATGAGGCCACAAAATAAATCAATTCAATTCCATTTTAAATAGAGACCGTTTATGAGACTAACACAGTATAACAAAATGAATAGCACAGACTGCAAACAATTAATTATAAATTATACTGGTAAATAAGTGTCAAGGCGAAAATAAAATAAAGAAGATTAACCAATAAACAAACTAACAAATACGAGTAAGAAAGTGACATCGTTACAACTTGTCATAATCAATTTGTTCCAGCTAATATAACCTACGGAATGTGCATGAAAGTGCATCATGGTCGCTTTAATTGCTTCCTTCCCTAGTGTAAACTTAAAAATGCGATGCGACCACATCGCGTTACTGCAGAGAGCGGAAATTCCCATTCGCTTCCACCACTGCATCTTCATGAAAAAAGTGAAAAACGCTGGAAACGTACATGTATTGCAGAGCAAGATCAAATTTCTTAGAACTACTCTATGCAGATAAACGACTGGTGAATCTCCAGCTGCGCTGAAACTGCACTGGTAGTTAAAAAAGCAAACTGGCCAACTTTTTCCTGGTGCATTATATACTAGCAGTAGCTAAACTTTCTTTTTAATTAAATTAAAACTACCGTACGTACTAGTTTATTCGATATTTGATATTGACTGACAATACATATATACTTATTTTAATCACCTACTGGATGAATTGCTCTCCATCAAGTTCACACAGTACTTGTTTAATTCCTTATTTAAATACTTTTTGTTTCGTTAGCCGTTAAAGTCGTTCAATGATTCGAAGAAAAAAATTTAGGCGCTTTTTCAAATACTATATTTTACTAAGCTCAAAACTTATACAACTTATTACTAAATGGACCCTCGATCTTGAATTATTTTTAAATACAGGCCAAACAGGCTTTTTGCCTGAGCCAAACTTAATACTAAAAATAACTTACTACTTATTAAGTTATTACATTTCGAGCAGACAGGGTTTACGGAGTAAACTTGCAAGTTGATCTCCCTTTTGCCAGTAGTAGGCTGGACTCCGGAGTAGGCCCTAGTTGACAAAATAAAAAATTATTCATCAATAGTTAGGTTAGGGTTAGGCCTCATAATTATTCATGAATCAGTTGCTAGGCTTCAGCTTAGTTTGGGTGCCAGATAAAATGCAGAAATGGATGCAGATACAAAACAGATCTGACTAGGCCTAACCTAATATTATTAGTAATAAGGCCTAGCGGCATAGTTCTAGTTTACTTCGTTATATTATTTCATAATTCTACTTTACTTCGTTATATTAATTTCATGTATTTTCTTGCATCTGTACTCTTACCACAACCTTTTGAGTGACGCACCTTTCGAGGCCTATCGGCTATCTTGAGGAGAACATCTGGCGCCGCATGTACCATAACAACCCCTTTGGCGCCGTGCTGTACTGGGACTCTGTTTATTATCCTATTTAGGACTTGACTTGACCTTGAACCAGAAATTTTGATAGAAAAAATAATTTAACAAACTCTAGGCAGAATAATATAACAAAGTAAACTAGAACTATGCCGGCCTAGCAGTAGGCCAGTAGCTAGTATATTTTTTAGTGTGTGCTACTTATGAGGCACAGTGGTACTGTATAAAAGTAGCATTTTTATTAAAGAACAAAGAATCAATATGTAAATACTAAATAGCCATCATAGCCCATATTGTCATATACTTATAGCATAGGCTAGCATATGCAAATGCTAGTAATGTTGCAGTTTGTTTCGCATAATTATTTTTACTTTTGAATATATGCCAATGTGTTATGGAGGGTTTTTCGTGCTGACTTGTCATGCCATGTCATCCTAAAAGGCCATAGACACTTTCAGGCAAGTTTTAGTGAGGGGTGAAGGCAGCAATCTTTTACACTGTTCAAGATTTCCCAACCTAGAATTGCTTAAGATATACAATATTTTGCAAGTCATGGCAAGACGTCTAGCTGCACAATCATTTATAATCCCACCTGCTGAGGTTGTACCTGCTGCTGAGCTGCTAAATCTGATGGATGGCACATTCCCTTTGCGTTACATATGATATGATTTATCTCGAAGAGTTCCTCTGGCGTCACATGTACCCTAACAATGTCTTTGGTGCAGTGCTGTATTAGATTGTCCATTACTATCCTCTGTGAGGATTTGAGTTCTGAGACTTTTGAGCAACTTTTGACTAAGTGACTAAGGAGTGATGTTATAGTCCTATTAATGTTCACTTGTTTTATTATTCATGATGTTGCCGTGTATTCAAAAGTAAAAATAATTACGCAAAACAAACTGCAACATTGCCCAAATGCCTTATATTGACCCATTAATACATTATTAATATTGGGTATGAATGATAACTACAGATAGTAGTATAGTACATTATTTTCATTTTTAGTATATAAATATTCAAACATAAATGTTCAAAAAACTGTTCAAACAGTTGTCTTGCAATCAACTGACCATATGGCAATGACACAAAAATTATGGTGCTAGATAAAGTTTACCTATTAGTAGGCCCTAGTACTTGATCAATTTTTTATTAGCTTAGTAAAGCCAAATGTCTATATAGTATTCATATGGTGCGTAGCAGTCATTTTATCTGCCACCTTTTCATCTGCCAGTAGATGAAACGACTTTTTAAGAAGAAAAATTAAAGTATAGCTACATAGTTAGTAAAGCTAATTTTCTATAATTAAATATTGCAAGTCATGCAAAAAGAGTTAAAATGGGATATTAGTTTTTTTAAGTGTAATTTTGTTATAGCAATATTTTAAAGAAATATAATATAGATTTTAAACATCCATAGAAAAGAAAAACTTATTAACAGGAAGGAAGGGATGTTGCAGTTACAAATATTAAAGGCAGAGATAGAGTTTGCGGTTGTCGATTGAATACAATTGGCCGGCTATTATGAGAATTATTATGACCCCATCCAATGATGATAACACATTTTTATTATAAACATTATTTAGCTTGCAAAATTTATATACAAAAAGCTAGTGTATGTACTTAAGTAAAAATATTTTTTGATTGTACTCTCATGCTTCTAGTTCTAACATAATGTACTTTTTAAGATATATAGATATTAATTTTCATTATTATATATATCAGCATTGTATTTAGTCTTAATATTTTATGGTAGACAAAATGATTGTATCATATTTTTGTAGACAAAAGAATGGCAAATGAATAGGCAGCAGACAAAACAATTGTCAACCATTCATATAATTAAAGGATAAAGCCATAGTAACATTAAAAAACTATTCCTTGGTTTAAGTTAGGCCTAGCTAGTTATTAGCTTAGGCTAGACAGACCCTAGGGCCAAAAATCACTTAGATAATAAAGTATAATATTTTTTCAGACTAGTTGCTTAAGTTTTATTTTAATAGTATAAAAATATCATTCTTAAAAAATAGATATTTAAATATGCATAAATTAAATATTTTAATCATGTTTTTTTAATTAAGCTCTAATCCTAATTTGATAAGGTCTAGATAAAATTAATAAACCAAGGTCTTAAAACAGGGACAATAATACTAGCAGCATTTAAATACAAAAAGACAAAATAGATTTAGACCTATTTTTCTTTTTTTAATTTGCTTTTAAATAAAATAATTGATGCAGGGCTTGCTTCTGTGTAGACTAAGGCAGAGAGATGCGACTGAGAGTTGACAAAGCCTCTTGGCGTTTATTAGATCGATACGCAGGTTAAATACGATACAACGATTGTTACAAAACTGGGTATAAAAGATAGAGACAGGGGTGGGTGAAAAGCACGTACATGCTGTACAATAGCAACCCCTACCCCGCTCTAGTGACTGGCGCATACAAGTACACTTGCAACTCACTACAATCCTCCCCAGCAAAAAAGATCAATAACATTCGAACGAATAATTTGAAGGAAACATAAGAACAGTAAAACATTCGAAACAATATTGGTATAAAGAATTTCTCGCTTTCAAATAATTCGCAATAGTCAGTAGAACAGTCACTGAGTCAATTAACAATTCAACTGGCCACATAGCGATCCACTGGCATCCGCCTACACACTGGGTAGCGTCTCGGGGGCGGCTCCTCGTCCGCCTCATCGCCATCGTGCGCCGCGTGCGCAAAGGGCGGCTGCAGGAAGCGCTCTCCATCAGGGACTGGCAGAATCCGCGGCCGCAGACGATTCACATTCACCCTGCGGGTCCAGCCATTCTCAATCTTTCGAATTTCGACTACCAGATCCCACTGCGACAGCACCTGCCAGCCCGGCTCCCAGTACGGCGCCAGCTTGGAACCCCTCAGCTCGATGCGCAGCAGGACCTCGTCTCCAGGACTGAACGTGCGCAGCTGCCCGGTCGACCTGTCGTAACCGCTCTTTTGCTCGCCAGCCGCCTGCACCAGATGCTCCTCGACAAACTCTCGAATTTGCAGCAGGTCGCCCTCAAGCTTGTCGGCGTAGGTGCGCACGTCATAAAATCGCCTAGACTGCTGGCTGATGACCGGCAGGCTCGGATCGCGCCCGGTGAACACCTTCAGTGGCGGCAGCTGTGTTGAGCAGTGCACCCAGGAATTGTAGGACAGCAGGATCAGTGGCAGCTTGTCCTCCCACTCGCTCTCTCGCTCGGTGAAACACCTGAGTAACTGCAGCACTGACTTGTTGCCCGACTCTGCTAATCCGTTGCCTTTGGGATTGTAAGCCGTTGTTTTTGTCTTCGTGACTCCCAGGCCTCGCAGAGTGTCTTGAAAAAGCTGAGACTCGAAATTCGGTCCTTGATCGGAGTGGATGACTCGGGGAAGTCCAGTCTGGGAGCAGATGGAGAGGAAGGCGCGAGCAGTAGTCTCAGCAGTCTGGTCAGGAATCGCCACGGCCGTCAGGTACTTGGAAAACTGATCCTGAGCCACCAGCAGGTATTTGTTGCCGCGCGATGATGGCGCCACCTTGACGATGTCGATAGCCACAGAATCCCACGGCGAGCCGATTGGCAGTTCTCCGAGTGGCGCGCTGGTCCGCGAGCCCGCTTTCTTCTCCTGACAGACAGAACAACTCTGGCAGTGTTGCACGATGTCTTCAGCCATGCCGGGCCAGTAGGCGGTCAGTTTCAGTGTGCGGTAGCATTTCTCGGCTCTGAAATGACCTCCCAGACCTTCGTGAGCGTTGGTCAAAAACTGTTGTCAAAGCCGCGCTGGCACCACTGGAACCTCCCGCAGGCCGTCTGGGTCATTGAACTTGCGCAGTAGAACACCGTCATCATCCAGCTTCAGCTTCTTCCAGATTCTGCCGAGTTGCTGCAGTGGTCCTGCTCGCCATCTGGGTACAATTTCTGCATCCTTGTCCATTGCCTAAATCACCTGGCTGAGCTCCGGGTCATGTCGCTGCGCAGTTTTGAGCTCTTCAGTGTCGATTTCCGGAGTCAGCTGTGTAGCTGCAACTTCTTGGCCGTGCAGTCTGGACAGCGCGTCAGCATCTGTGTTCTCAACGCCTCTTTGGTACTTGACGGTGAAGTCGAACTCTTGAAGCAGCAGACGCCATCGTCCTAGCCTGCCGTAGCTGTCAACTCTCTGTGAATCGATGTAAGTGAGCGGGCAGTGATCCGTGTGCACCGTGAAATGCTTGCCGAGAAGATAGTGGCGAAAAACTTTGAAATGCGTGCAGGATGGCCAGGCACTCCTTTTCTGTTGCAGAGTATTTCTTCTCAGCTGAATTGAATGCGCGGCTTGAGAACTCGATCACCGCCTCGCCTTGCTTCAGAATTGCACCAACTCCGCTGCCACTGGCATCCGTGAAGACTGAGAACTCCTTAGTGAAATCCGGGTTCACCAGGATCGGAGGACTAATTAGGCACCTTTTGAGCTCGTCGAAGGCCGTCTGGCATTTCGAAGTCCAGTCAAATGGGACGCCCTTGCCAGTCAGATGGTGCAGCGGTGCGGCGATGGCAGCAAAGTTGGCTACATGGTGTCGGTATTGGTTGCACAGGCCGATGAACTGACGCACCTCCTTGGCTGACCTCGGCTCTCTCCACTGCTGAATTGCCTCCAGCTTCTCCTGGCTGGGCTGGGCACCATCCTTTGAATACCGTGTGCCGAGAAAGGTCACTTCGGGTACCGCGATCTTGCACTTGGAGCCTCTTAATGTCAGTCCGGCTGCTCGAAGTCGCTCGAAGGTCTCTCGAAGTTGCCGCAGATGATCCGACTTGGTCTTTGAGAAGCACAGGCTGTCATTGAAGAACGTGAAGACGAAATCGCAGCCGTTGAAAACTTTTGACATTAGCATGCAGAATATGCTTGGGCATTGTGAATGTGCCCGACAGACCTTGGGGCATTCTCTTAAATTGGTACAGCGGCATCCCTGGTCCCAGACAGAAAGCAGTTTTTAGCTTGTCTTCTTCTGCCATCAGAATTTGAAAATAGCCTCCATTGAGATCCAACACAGAGAACACTGAACTGCCTGCGATTCGATCTCTTGCCTCCTCCATCAACGGAATTCCCTGTGCAGAGCGAATAGTCTTCTTGTTGATCTCTCGATAGTCTATGGTCAGGCGGAGACTGCCATCCTTCTTTGTCACGTACACCGGTGGGGCCACGTACGGACTTTTGCTCAGCTCTATCACGTCGTTCTCCAGCAGTTCCTGAATCAGCTGCTCTACCTTCTCCCGGTAATGCACAGGCATTCGGCGCGGTGGCACTCGGACAGGTACTTCATCCGAGAAAACAATTCGGTGCTGTTGCAGATGAGTTAGTCCCGGCTTTTTCTTGAACAAGTCTTTGAACTCCACCAGCAGCCGTTGTACATCAGGGTCGTCGGTAGTCGGCAACTCGAACTCTTCACAGCTGAACTCGGGGACGAGTGCGTCTTCGATGTCAACTGGATCGTCGGTGTCAGTCTAGAATCTGGTGCTGCAGACTTGGCCGGCTTCTTGTGAAGATCCTGTGAAGTCCAGTTGCAAATTATGCTTGCCGATGAAGTCGACTCCAACAATGACAGGGCAGACCAAACCTGACACAACGAAAAACAATTGCCGGGCTGTCACTCCACCGACTGTAAGTGGCAATTCGATTTGCCGTTCTATGCTAATTGGCTGCTTGTTCACTGAATGAAGTTGCACTCTGGCTGCAGTTGCCTGTCTGAGCTGGAATTTTGTCAGGATGCTGGACTCAACTAATGAGCACTGGCTTCCGGTGTCTAACAGCGCCTTCACACTTCTGCCATCAAGCTTGCACTCACACTGCGAAAGTCGGTCGGGCGCGACGCTGCATCCGTCAAAGATCCCGCCGACTGTGAGCGCCGGCCTTGAAGCCGCTGCTGCTGGGCCCGCAGTTACTGCTGGCCGGGGTTGCGGGCCCGCACACCCCAGCCTCTGGCATTTCCCGGCTGTCGCCTACTGTAGCAATCTCTGGCAATGTGGCCGGCCTTGTGGCAGTTGTAGCAGATGATGTCAGACTTCGAACGGTGCTGCGGTCTCGTTGTGCTGCTCGTCCTCACTCCACAGGCTGCCAGCTGCTGCAGCTGGGAACTCAGGGTGCTCACCGATGCCTGCAGACTCTGCACAGTGTCCCGCAGCTCCTGAACTTCGCTGGATTGGCTCGGCTGAGGTTGCACCGCTGCTGCTAGGATGCTTGGCGAGCTGTGCTGCATCAGTAGCTGGGCCTTTTGAAGCGCTTGCTCTGAGGTCTTAACGCTGGAGTCCGTGCGAATCTGCCAGCTCACGGATTCGGGAAGGCCACAGACGAACTGATGGAACAGCAGAGCCTCTTGAGCATCTTTGTTGTCCACGGAGGAGCTTTTGAGCATCTTCTTTAACTCGTAAAGATACATGCGTGGAGTCTCATTCGACAAAATCTTCCTTGATTTGAACGCATCCATGACGGCGAAGTGCTCGCGGTTCGGGTGGAATGCATCATCCAATGCCTGGACTACTTTGTCGTAGTCTGCCTGATCTCCTGCCGAAAGTTCCAAATAAACGACGAGAGCCTCGCCATCCAAAAATGTGGCCAGTCGCTCCGCTTTGCACGTGTCCCACTTGTTGACTTTTGCGCATACATTGAAACGCTGCAGCCATTCCTTAAAGTTGCCGGTACTGAAAACTCTGGGCAGCGCTGCACTGGCGGTCAAACCTTTCTCAGCCATTCTAGAATAATTTGCTCTGCTACCAGTTATAGACTAAGGCAGAGAGATGCGACTGAGAGTTGACGAAGCCTCTTGGCATTTATTAGATCGATACGCAGGTTAAATACGATACAACGATTGTTACAAAACTGGGTATAAAAGATAGAGACAGGGGTGGGTGAAAAGCACGTACATGCTGTACAATAGCAACCCCCACCCCGCTCTAGCGACTGGCGCATACAAGTACACTTGCAACTCACTACATCTGTCCTTATAAATAGTTCCACAATGTCACCAAAGTTGTAACAAGGGATTAATTCTTCTTACTGATCTTACTGGTTATTACTGGTAGCACATGTACTTCTATTGATAGTGTATGTACTTCTATTGTACTTTCTGGCCTGAGCAGTCTTTTAGGCACTGTCTATCCTATTCCTATACCCTTCTAAAGATATTATTCTATTATTCTCTCAGTCCTGGGTGTTCCTGGGATCAGAGGGTCACAGCTTACTTGCTGGGTATTCTGCCCTGAGGCGGGTTTCTCAGACTCTGAGTCTGGACTTCTCTACCCTTTGGTAGGATTCCTGCCTTCTAAAGGCGATTTCTTAGATTCTAGATCTGGATGTCTTGTTCTCTGAGAATGGACTGAACTCCCAATCTTGGGGCAACTCCTATGTCACTATCTACTACTCAAAATAAGTAACACGAGTGATGACAAGCCCAAGGCTGATTTGAAGCTTGATCAATGTTCAAAGCAATGGTACAAGGCCAACAAACAAGAAAAGGTTATTTATTTTGGCTCCCAGCTGACTCCTTTTTATAGTAAAATTTTTCCTATTATTTAACACAAAGTATTAATACATAGAATATTCAGAATATTCTGCATATAAGAAATATTTTTAATATTCGTGTAGTATGACAACAGTAATACATTTTTGAAATGCAACTTTTTCTAAGAAATTGTTATAAAAACTGGAGGCCTATTATATAATTAATAGTATTAATTGGCCTAAACTAAAATTGCTTTACCTAATTGCAAAGCTTTTTATCTTTTTTAAAAATGCCTATTAAGTATATTGCCCTAATATTGAATTAGCTCTATAAAGAATGTTAGCTCCAACTTTCAAATATATTTTACAATATAATATTGTAATCACACAAGATATGTTTTAGTACTATAAACATAAATACTTATATATCTACACAGATCATTAAGGGGTGCAGCAGGCATTAAGAGTGTACATTATTAATTAGAAAGTCAAGGCTGTTGTGCACCATGCGTGAGTGTGTGTACACTTGTATGCTCAGATTGTTGTGGGGGTCAATGTTGCTAGTGACTGGTATCATTTTGTGGCATTTATCTACCCAAGTCAAACCTAGTCATAGCATTTTAAATTTAACCAAACATTTAGTCTAGCTTTTAAAAAAAGAGATTTTCTAAGAAATGCAAGCATATAGTTTCAACAGCTTAATTATCGATTGCACACATGGACTCCCATAGTCTTATTATCGATTGCAAGTTGCAACCATGGACTCCTAATTATCAATTGTAGCCATGGACTCCCATCCTGGCGGTTTCAAACAGGAGATGCCGCCCAAAGGCGGATTTAAACCAATTGATTTCGTTCGCAAGCAGATTAAGCGTCCTTGGCGTGGTCACCTGCTAATTGCCGGCACCTACCTGTGGACCTACGCCGGCATCACCCTGTGGATCACTCCCCAGCGGCAGAGATATTATTACCAGAAGCAGGAGGCTCAGGAGGTCCGCATCGCAGCTTGGCCATTTGTCCTGGCCGAGCGGAACCGGTTGTACCTGAAGCACCTCATCAAACTGCGCGACGCTGAGTCTGAGCTCATGAAGGACGTGCCCGATTGGAAAGTTGGCCACTGGTTCTCCACGCCGATATTTCACAACCCCCGCGGCCTGTGGATTGACCCGCTTCTATACGGCTTCTACGCTCTCAATTCTAAGAAAGACTACAAGTACAGGCGCTTCTTCCACCATTATTTCGTCTGAGCTGGCTGGCTTTTGAAAGCGAACTTGGCCGATTGTTGACCCTCACCTTAGAACTGCACATCTGTAGTAGCACTACTATTAGTAGTTAACTATTCAATTCAGATAGTTACAGGTACTGCTAATGATATATTTATTATTAACTAATCTGAAAGCCAGCCTTTGTAGCCGCACACACAGTCTAAATGTAGACTAATTTGGCTATCCAACTTCTTTCTCTCTACTGTTAGTAGTAGGAAAACAAAGAGCCCTGGTTTTTGCTAACTAAATATTCGACCGAGATAGAATGTGAAATATACGATTTAAGCTTAAAACTGTATTTGGCCAGAAATCCTTTGTTTGTTTATTCCATCAGGCCGTCACCCCAGCTTGTTTAGTTTTACTGCCCCAAGCTTTTGATTGGCCGTCACCCCAGCTTGTTTAGTTTTACTGCCCCAAGCTTTTGATTGGCCGTCACCCCAGCTTGCTTAATTTTACTGCCCCAAGCATTTAATTGGGCCGTCACCCCAGCTTGCTTAGTTTTACTGCCCCAAGCTTTTGATTGGCCGTCACCCTAGCTTGCTTAGTTTTACTGCCCCAAGCTTTTGATTGGCCGTCACCCCAGCTTGTTTAGTTTTACTGCCCCAAGCTTTTGATTGGCCGTCACCCCAGCTTGTTTAGTTTTACTGCCCCAAGCTTTTGATTGGCCGTCACCCTAGCTTGCTTAGGTTGACTGCCCCAAGCGATGGCTCACCACACAAATCTGCTGCAAAAAACATATTAAAGCTGCCGCCCAATCTTGCAGCAGAGCCAGTCTCAATGTCCAGCAGCGCCGCCATTGACGAAGGCTACCAGGGCCCGCTAGCCAGCAAAATACGCGCCAAATTAAGCGCCGAGTTGGCGCCAAGCCACCTGCTGGTAATCAACGAGTCCGCTGGGCACGGAGCCGGGCCCACCGGGGAGTCGCATTTTAAGGTGCGGTCAAGTTTTATTTATATTTTTTTGTTAAAAGCAGGGGTTGTACGCACCCTGGCGCACTTTAAGCGACATTGTCACACAACCGGCGAGAGGCATTACTACCCATTACGCCGATTCCCCTGAGCAGGCACACAAGCGTGCGGATACATCACACAGGAGTGTACAGCGGCCCCAACTTTATTTTATCGTTAGGCATGTACACTTCACTGTGCCTTGGGGATTGGTCCTCAAGCTGACCGCTAATTGCACGAGCAGAGCCAAGCCAAGATTCCTATTTAGCTCCAATCAATGCTCTTGGAATCGAGCCTATGCCGCTTGCACATCAGAGCGCCGCGCTAGACGGCCCTCCCCCTGTACTATATCTAGAGATGCAGGACAAATTGACACTCCTACAGTTAACCTGTTCGAACCACCTTAAAATTCTACGCAATCATTAACTGAAATATTGCCATTGTAAATCCTCTAAAAAGCAAATCTTCCTTCATATCCCCGCAACACTGTGTGTGTGCCTTCTGAGTCTTCAAATCTTATTGTTAATCGCCTTTCAACACTAAAAAACTGGCCTTTAAATCCTTATTGTAAATCGGCATTCAGATCCCCATGAAAATTAGCGTAATGATCGGCCTTAAAAAATCCCTGTTGTTTAATGGCCTTGTATCCCCCGATGAGATTCGGCCTTCAAATCCATATTTTTTTATAAATCGGCCTTTATAAATCCCTATTTCTGAACCGGCCTTCAAATCTCTATTTCTGGATCGGCCTTCAAATCCCTATTTCTGGATCGGCCTTCAAATCCCTATTTCTGGATCGGCCTTCAAATCCCTATTTCTGGATCGGCCTTCAAATCCCTATTTCTGAATCGACCTTTAAATTCTTATTTCTGGATCGGCCTTCAAATCCCTATTTCTGGATCGGCCTTCAAATCCCTATTTCTGAATCGACCTTTAAATTCTTATTTCTGGATCGGCCTTCAAATCCCTATTTATAAATCGGCCTTCAAATCCCTATTTCTGGATCGGCCTTCAAATCCCTATTTCTGAATCGACCTTTAAATTCTTATTTCTGGATCGGCCTTCAAATCCCTATTTCTGGATCGGCCTTCAAATCCCTATTTCTGGATCGGCCTTCAAATCCCTATTTCTGGATCGGCCTTCAAATCCCTATTTCTGAATCGACCTTTAAATTCTTATTTCTGGATCGGCCTTCAAATCCCTATTTCTGGATCGGCCTTCAAATCCCTATTTCTGAATCGACCTTTAAATTCTTATTTCTGGATCGGCCTTCAAATCCCTATTTATAAATCGGCCTTCAAATCCCTATTTCTGGATCGGCCTTCAAATCCCTATTTCTGAATCGACCTTTAAATTCTTATTTCTGGATCGGCCTTCAAATCCCTATTTCTGGAACGGCCTTCAAATCCCTATTTCTGGATCGGCCTTCAAATCCCTATTTCTGGATCGGCCTTCAAATCCCTATTTCTGGATCGGCCTTCAAATCCCTATTTCTGAATCGACCTTTAAATTCTTATTTCTGGATCGGCCTTCAAATCCCTATTTCTGAACTGTGCTTCACAAGAAGCAATCGCACATACATACACCTGTCAATCCCCTCCGCAGGTAGTGGTGGTGTCGGACCGGTTCGCTTCCGTGGCCCGCCTCCGACGGCACCGGATGGTGAACGACAGCCTTGCCGAGGAGTTGAATACGCAAAGCGCAGATCACAAACAGAAAATTCACGCCCTCAGCATTGTGGCGAAGACTCCGGAGGAGTGGGCAGCCAGCGACGCCGTGCCCGCCACACCGCCGTGCGGGGGCGGTGGCGGACGCTGACAAGAATTTTTCTTCCCCGATTTGTTAAGTAGTAATGAACGCGCTTGAATGTAGCTTTTTGATACAAGCAAATAAATAAAGATCATGAAGTCTATGCGACTGTTTTTTATTCGACCACCAGATTGTTCAGCCACAGCAGGCGCAGTTTAGGTTGACGTGACTTGCTGATTTTTTGATCAGGTTGAGATTTTAGCGATTTTTAGCTTAGCTTAGGGTAAGGTTTCACAGTCCAATGGTGAGATTTTGAGATTTCTGTTTTAGGGCGAGATTTTGTGATTCCCAGTCTAAGGTTGAGATTTTGTGATTCCCAGTCTAAGGTTGAGATTTTGTGATTCCCAGTCTAAGGTTGAGATTTTGTGATTCCCAGTCTAAGGTTGAGATTTTGTGATTCCCAGTCTAAGGTTGAGATTTTGTGATTCCCAGTCTAAGGTTGAGATTTTGTGATTCCCAGTCTAAGGTTGAGATTTTGTGATTCCCAGTCTAAGGTTGAGATTTTGGGATTCCCATTGTTGGGTGAGATTTATAGATTCCCATTGTAGGGTGAGATTTTGATATTCCCATTGTAGGGTGAGATTTTGAGATTCCAATTGTAGGGTGAGATTTTGAGATTTCCATTGTAGAGTGAGATTTTGAGATTCCAATTGTAGGGTGAGATCTTGTTATTGTTTGAGAATGCAACTTTCCGCCGCATTGCCCATGCAGTTGAAAATATTTTTCAGCCAGTCTGAAATGTCCTCCAACTCGCCGAACTCCTCGCCCTCCAAGTCCACCCTGGACGCCAATCTGTTGAACTTCCCGCCCCGCCGGGAGCGCTTCTTCGTTGCCATGGTGCCGCTGCAGGAGGCGGTGGAGGCCTGTCAACGCCTGGCGGTCAGCCCGGACACGGACGGCCAGGTGCTGTCCAGCTTCGTGCTGACGGAGACTGACCACTGGGGCAACAACTACGAGAAGCTGGTGTTCCTCACCGAGCGGTCGGTTGTGCTCAGCAAGTTCGACTTTGTCACCCGGCGGCATCGGCACTCGCGCCGGCTGTTGTTCAGCGACCTCACCAAGGTGGCGCTGGGCGACCTGACCCTGCCGGCGCGCTCCTTGGCGCCGATGCGCTGCCACGGCGCCCTTCGACTGTTCTGGGGCGAGCCGAGCCGTGTGGGGGTGGGGCAGACCTGGAACCCCTTCAGCTCGGTGGCCATTCCCTACACCACCCTGGCTCATCACCCGCTGCACTACTGCGAGCCCGAGGCCAAGAACCCGGTGTACGACTTGGACTGCTTCGCCTCGTCACTGATTGGCACTTTGGCTGATCGGGCACCTCAGGCATGAAACACCTGTCTGCTTGCTGGGGTTTTTCTCTGCTTTCTCTCCTCACGAGGGCCAAATCCCCAGGCTTAGCGTGCTCAGGGGGTCATCGAAATGAGCATGAGTCCCACTGAGAACGTTACCGTGACAAGAATCGCTAAAGAGTTCAAGTTGCAAACAAAACTCACTGGTGACTCTATAGCGACTCCAGCACGCCTCAGACACGACCCTACGAGTCATTATAGAAGCGCCATAAAACACCTGAAATTGACTCTTCGGCTACTCTTTGACGACGTTTTTTAGCGACTTGTACCGTGACATCTTGTTTTAGAATCGTCCAGCAAGTGACTGTGGGGTGCTTCTTGCTTTACTGTTCTATAACAAACAGTTCACGGGGGTTTGATAAATTTGGTCCAAAAAGTAATAAATGAAAGCAAAGTGTTTTAATAAGTCTGGAAACATTGCCGTCTAAAATATGTATTACACAATTTGCTTTGCTCGGTCGCGCCCACAGGTGCAAGTGGTGTCGGAGCCGCTGCCACTGAACCTCTATCACGGCATCTCGTCAACCGTGTTCAACCAGAGCTGGCTGGGCTACTCAAAGGATCGAAATGGAGCCAGTTTTTAATATCGAGGACGCAGGTGATTTGGGACTAACGGCGCAAGTTTCTACTCAACTCAGTGTTGTGACTTTGGAAACTGTCAGGTCTATCTAGTCAAAGCAGTTTTTTCAGTTTAGCCTCTAGTCTTGTTTGAGAGCAACTTTTCAGATTGTACTTTTTTGCTACGGTGTTAGTCGGTTAAATGTTTTTTCTGACCCCCAGTTAGCGACTGTCTGACCCCCAGTTAGCGACTGTCTGACCCCCAGTTAGCGACTGTCTGACCCACAGTTAGCGACTGTCTGACCCCCAGTTAGCGACTGTCTGACCCCCAGTTAGCGACTGTCTGACCCCAGTTAGCGACTGTCTGACCCCCAGTTAGCGACTGTCTGACCCCCAGTTAGCGACTGTCTGACCCCAGTTAGCGACTGTCTGACCCACAGTTAGCGACTGTCTGACCCCCAGTTAGCGACTGTCTGACCCCCAGTTAGCGACTGTCTGACCCACAGTTAGCGACTGTCTGACCCCCAGTTAGCGACTGTCTGACCCACAGTTAGCGACTGTCTGATCCACAGTTAGCGACTGTCTGACCCCCAGTTAGCGACTGTCTGACCCCGACTGTCTGAGTTAGCGACTGTCTGACCCAGTTAGCGACTGTCTGACCCCAGTTAGCGACTGTCTGACCCCCAGTTAGCGACTGTCTGACCCCCAGTTAGCGACTGTCTGATCCACAGTTAGCGACTGTCTGACCCCCAGTTAGCGACTGTCTGACCCCCAGTTAGCGACTGTCTGACCCCCAGTTAGCGACTGTCTGACCCCCAGTTAGCGACTGTCTGACCCACAGTTAGCGACTGTCTGATCCACAGTTAGCGACTGTCTGACCCCCAGTTAGCGACTGTCTGACCCACAGTTAGCGACTGTCTGACCCCCAGTTAGCGACTGTCTGACCCCCAGTTAGCGACTGTCTGACCCCCAGTTAGCGACTGTCTGACCCACAGTTAGCGACTGTCTGATCCACAGTTAGCGACTGTCTGACCCCCAGTTAGCGACTGTCTGACCCACAGTTAGCGACTGTCTGATCCACAGTTAGCGACTGTCTGACCCCCAGTTAGCGACTGTCTGACCCCCAGTTAGCGACTGTCTGACCCACAGTTAGCGACTGTCTGATCCACAGTTAGCGACTGTCTGACCCCCAGTTAGCGACTGTCTGACCCCCAGTTAGCGACTGTCTGACCCCCAGTTAGCGACTGTCTGACCCCCAGTTAGCGACTGTCTGACCCACAGTTAGCGACTGTCTGATCCACAGTTAGCGACTGTCTGACCCCCAGTTAGCGACTGTCTGACCCACAGTTAGCGACTGTCTGACCCCCAGTTAGCGACTGTCTGACCCCCAGTTAGCGACTGTCTGACCCCCAGTTAGCGACTGTCTGACCCACAGTTAGCGACTGTCTGACCCACAGTTAGCGACTGTCTGACCCACAGTTAGCGACTGTCTGACCCCCAGTTAGCGACTGTCTGACCCCCAGTTAGCGACTGTCTGGCCCACAGTAAGCGACTGTCTGACCCCCAGTTAGCGACTGTCTGACCCACAGTAAGCGACTGTCTGACCCCCAGTTAGCGACTGTCTGACCCACAGTAAGCGACTGTCTGACCCACAGTAAGCGACTGTCTGACCCCCAGTTAGCGACTGTCTGGCCCACAGTAAGCGACTGTCTGACCCCCAGTTAGCGACTGTCTGACCCACAGTAAGCGACTGTCTGACCCACAGTTAGCGACTGTCTGACCCCCAGTTAGCGACTGTCTGACCCCCAGTTAGCGACTGTCTGACCCACAGTTAGCGACTGTCTGACCCCCAGTTAGCGACTGTCTGACCCACAGTTAGCGACTGTCTGATCCACAGTTAGCGACTGTCTGACCCCCAGTTAGCGACTGTCTGACCCCCAGTTAGCGACTGTCTGACCCAGTTAGCGACTGTCTGAAGCGACTGTCTGACCCCCGACTGTCTGAGTTAGCGACTGTCTGACCCACAGTTAGCGACTGTCTGACCCCCAGTTAGCGACTGTCTGACCCCCAGTTAGCGACTGTCTGACCCCCAGTTAGCGACTGTCTGACCCACAGTAGCGACTGTCTGACCCCAGTTAGCGACTGTCTGACCCACAGCGACTGTCTGACCCCCGACTGTCTGACCCCCGACTGTCTGACCGACTGTCTGACAGTTAGCGACTGTCTGACCCCCGACTGTCTGAGCGACTGTCTGACCCCCAGTTAGCGACTGTCTGACCCCCAGTTAGCGACTGTCTGACCCCCAGTTAGCGACTGTCTGACCCCAGTTAGCGACTGTCTGACTGCTACTTAATTAACTTTGACCGTTTGACAATTGTTTTTTTAGTCTCGTTGTGCGTTGAAGCCCGCCCTGTTCCCCTGTTTTGGGTGTTTTAAGTTTTATAAGTTCTAATTTACTAAGAGAGCCGTATAGACCGGATGCTGTACGGAGCTGGGATATTTAGGGAAGTCCACCATTTTTTGCTTGCTGTTGGCTGTGAATATCGCCGCGGTATTTTATTAGAAAGTATCCCTAGAACTGTTTTGAATTTTAATATTCGGTCGTTTTATCAACTGGAATATCGCACCATCTATCATAGATTACTCATCGATCAATATTCTAATATTTTATATTAATTTGCTGTCTTTGCTGTGCTTCTTTATTGTCTCGTGCGTTTAACCCCGTAGCAGCTTTTTGCCACTGTTTTTGTGCGATGCCTTTGCAACACCATTTCCTGTTTTCAGTCATAAAAATAAAATTCAACGCTACTCATGCTACTGCTTAGCAGTAGTCTAAAACGAACCTTATTTGTTTTAATTAACAATAAATTTGTGATTTACGCATAAAACGCCTCGTTATCGGGATGTCTGTAGATTGTTATCAAGCACTATATCACACTTGAAGAATTAGGTTTTGTTTTTGTACTGTATTTATCCTCTTCTTTCACATTAAAGTACACAGGGCCAAGTCTGATTGGAAGTCGGTGAGAGTTGGAAAATAGAAACTGATGATGAGTGGAAAAAATGGGAACACGTGCGAACGACCATCGACATTCTACCCGTAACTGCTGCAAAATGGCGAATTGCTCAATCGCTCTGACACTAAATGGTCATAACTGAGATACAGAGTCGTCACAACTGATACAGAGTCACTCTAACTGACACTGAATCGCCACAACTGATACAGAGTCGCTCTAACTGACAATGAATCGTCACAACTGATACAGAGTCACTCTAACTGACACTGAATCGCCACAACTGATACAGAGTCGCTCTAACTGACACTGAATCGTCACAACTGATACAGAGTCACTCTAACTGACACTGAATCGTCACAACTGATACAGAGTCACTCTAACTGACACTGAATCGTCACAACTGATACAGAGTCACTCTAACTGACACTGAATCGTCACAACTGACACTGAATCTTCACAACTGACACTGAATCTTCACAACTGACACTGAATCTTCACAACTGACACTGAATCGTCATAACTGACACTGAATCGTCATAACTGACACTGAATCGTCATAACTGACACTGAATCTTCACAACTGACACTGAATCGTCATAACTGACACTGAATCGTCATAACTGACACTGAATCGTCACAACTGACACTGAATCGTCATAACTGACACTGAATCGTCACAATTGATACAGAGTCGCTCTAACTGACACTGAATCGTCACAACTGATACAGAGTCACTCTAACTGACAGAATCGTCACAACTGACACTGAATCTTCACAACTGACACTGAATCGTCACAACTGATACAGAGTCACTCTAACTGACAGAATCGTCACAACTGACACTGAATCTTCACAACTGACACTGAATCGTCACAACTGATACAGAGTCACTCTAACTGACAGAATCGTCACAACTGACACTGAATCTTCACAACTGACACTGAATCGTCACAACTGATACAGAGTCACTCTAACTGACACTGAATCGTCACAACTGATACAGAGTCACTCTAACTGACACTGAATCGTCACAACTGACACTGAATCTTCACAACTGACACTGAATCGTCACAACTGATACAGAGTCACTCTAACTGACAGAATCGTTACAACTGACACTGAATCTTCACAACTGTCACTGAATCGTCACAACTGACACTGAATCGTCATAACTGACACCGAATCGTCATAACTGACACTGAATCGTCACAACTGACACTGAATCGTCATAACTGACACTGAATCGTCATAACTGACACTGAATCGCTCTAACTGACAGAATCTTCACAACTGATACAGAATCGCACTAACTACGGTAGAACCAGCAAAATGTATGTAGAATCGACACTAACTCTTTAAAATCGCTTAAAACTGCTGCAGAATGGCCCCTAGCAGCTGCAGAAGCACGCTTGAACGATAGACAGTGCAGCAGTTTAGAAAAGAATTGAAACCGACAGCAGCCGCATTGAATTGTGAAATTAATATCGTGTGAAATATTAATTATATATGAACAGGCAATCAGCCGGTTTGCAATTGTATTATGTGTATGTAAACAAAGCATTTACAAAACTACCAATGCTAGTTGATATAAAAACGGCGAACAATGGTGAAACATTATTATTCTCATTATTATTTTAAATCGGTATGCAATTAGCAGTTGAAATTATTCTGAACAAAGCAGGCGGTGACTGTGACAGTTGTTTGCCAAGCGGCAATCAACAATAAACTGACAGCAAAAAGTGCACTGCAATTAGACAGGAGCAGCTCGAACGGGAGGGGAGTTTAAAGACCAGCTAATGGGTATATAAAATAAGCAGAAGCCTGTTCAAGGGTCCTCACGGTCTCCTACAAATAGTTCTTGCACTGGCCACCCAATCACTGGCTCTGGCGCAGATTAAAATATTGAAACTGTTTATCTGCGTAGTCAGTAAATGGCTGCACAGCCAGTATGTACACAGGAACTGCCAGAGCCAGCAGAAACTAATCATTCAATTATATGCAACAGGTGAATATGCACGGACAGCATAAATATAGTATAAATATAGAAATAGCAGTTAGAACGGGACAACAAAGGAACACGGAAGGTCATTTACTTACAGAGAAGGTGCCCAAGGCCGATTTAGATTGAAGAGACAATCTCTAGGGAGATGGGGAAATGCAGGAGAGTGAACTAGCTGGATACAGGCTGGGTCAGAGCCGAAGAAATTTATAAAAAAAGGTCAATTTGAATAACACAACGGCGCAAGGAAGATGATTTTGTGAAGAAGAGTTGGATGATCAGAGTTGCAAAATAAAGCAATTGAAACAGAAGAGACCAGCACGGAGCCGCTCCGCTTATTAAAAACAAAGGCAAATGTCTGCTTGGCCCATGGGCGGCGGCCTCAGCCGTAGGCAACTTCGTAGAGAGTCGCCCGCTTGTCTCCGCTGCCCGTCACGATGTAGCGATCGTCCGCTGAGATGTCGCAGCTCAGCACAGAGGAGGCCTCTTTTGTCTGCGGGGAGTTCATATGCGATTGTGGATGGTGTGGGGCGATTTTTATTGGTCTGGGGCGATTCTTAAAACTCTGGGCGATTCTCAACAGTCTGGGGGCATTCTCGACAGTCTGGGGCGATTCTCAATAGTCTGGCGCGATTCTCAACAGTCTGGGGGCATTCTCGACAGTCTGGGTGCATTCTCGACAGTCGGGGGCGATTACTAATAGTCTGGGGCGAGTCTCAATAGTCTGGGGCGATTCTCAATAGTCTGGGGCGATTCTCAATAGTCTGGGGCGATTCTCAATAGTCTGGGGCGAGTCTCAATAGTCTGGGGCGAGTCTGGATGGACAGGGGAAATTCTTTATTGTCTTTACTGTCAGGGGCGATTTTAATTGTCTGGGACAATTTTGAATAGTCTGGGGCGATTTTTTAATAGTCTTGGGCGATTTTTTAATAGTCTGGGGCGAGTCTCAATAGTCTGGGGCGATTTTTTAATAGTCTGGGGCGATTCTCAATAATCTGGGGCGATTCTCAATAGTCTGGGGCGATTCTTAACAGTCTAGGGCGATTCTCAACAGTCTGCGGCGATTTTGGATGGTCCGAGGTAACTCTTTATTGTCCAGGGCGATTCTTAATAGCAATTGTGAATGGTCTGTGGCGATTTACAATTGTCTGTTGCGATTCTATCAATAATTTGACCCAGGTTACTACCAAAATAACCTGAGAACAGACTGCCCCAGCATTCCAGACCCACCTGAAAAATACTGGCACCGTAAGGGGTTCTCCAGGCGTTGAGCAGGTTGTCCTTGCCGGTTGACACGAACCACCTGCCGCAGGCGGCGAATTTCAACGACAGCACGCAGGAGTCGTGCAGGTGCAGCTGGTACTTCTCCGGCTTGTTAACATTGAGCACCTCGACTGTTGAGCTCTCCATGCCGACCGCCAGCCAGTCGCCTGTCGGGCAGTAGCCCAGGCTGAAGATCTGCGAGCTGAAGTCGTACTTCTGCAGTTCGCAGGACTCGCGTAGCTCCCAGCAGCGGACCTGCCGTTGAAGCCAGCAGGGTGGGGCTTGTAAGATTTGAAAGGAATAAAACTCAGGAAAATCCTTCTAGGGGAATTAGTATTGGGAATATTGTCAAAGGGGAATTAGTCATTGGGAAGATTGTCAAAAGGCAATTAGTCATTGAGAAGATTGTCAAAGGGGAATTAGTTATTGGGAATATTGTCAAAGGGGAATTAGTTATTGGGAATATTGTCAAAGGGGAATTAGTCATTGGGAATATTGTCAAAGGGGAATTAGTCATTGGGAAGATTGTCAAAGGGGAATTAGTTATTGGGAATATTGTCAAAGGGGAATTAGTTATTGGGAATATTGTCAAAGGGGAATTAGTCATTGGGAATATTGTCAAAGGGGAATTAGTCATTGGGAAGATTGTCAAAGGGGAATGAGTTATTGGGAATATTGTCAAAGGGGAATTAGTTATTGGGAATATTGTCAAAGGGGAATTAGTCATTGGGAATATTGTCAAAGGGGAATTAGTTACTGGGAATATTGTCAAAGGGGAATTAGTTATTGGGAATATTGTCAAAGGGGAATTAGTCATTGGGAATATTGTCAAAGGGGAATTAGTCATTGGGAAGATTGTCAAAGGGGAATTAGTCATTGGGAATATTGTCAAAGGGGAATTAGTTATTGGGAATACTGTCAAAGGGGAATTAGTCATTGGGAATATTGTCAAAGGGGAATTAGTCATTGGGAATATTGTCAAAGGGGAATTAGTCATTGGGAAGATTGTCAAAGGGGAATTAGTCATTGGGAATATTGTCAAAGGGGAATTAGTTATTGGGAAGATTGTCAAAGGGGAATTAGTCATTGGGACAGCTAAGATATCCTAAAGGCACATTTAAACAAATCGCTGCTCACGGTGTTATCCAGACCGCCAGTCCACAGTCGGTTACCGTCTGGCGTGATGTCAACGCACGAGGCGCCGTCAGTGTGGCCCTGGAACTGCCTGACCAGCTGCTGGTTGTGCAGGTCCCACACGGCGATGTTGCCGTCGGAGCAGCAGCTGAAGCACAGCTTGCTGTCGGGTGACACGGCCAGGGCGTAGCAGGCGGGCGCCCCGCTGGCCAGCTCGCCTTTGACTCGGGGCGTCGGCGATGCCAAATCCCAGATAGTGAGGGTGGACGCCTCGCCGCCAACGATGAGTGTCCGGCCGTCCTGGAGCAGCTTGACGCTGCGAATGTAGTTGTCCCGCTGTAGGCAGTCCAGGCTGTGCACCGGCGCGGCCCTCGACCCGGCGCCGATGTCCCACACCTTCACGCAGCCCTTGCCGCCGGTGAACACGTGCCGGCAGGGATTCGAGATCGTGACGGCGCAGACGACCTCGCCGTGGGGCAGGCTGCTGATCTGCTTGGCGTGGCGCGGCACCCCGGGCCCGACCATGGCGTCAGGCGGGAACGGAGCCGGCTTCATACCGCCAGACTCCGTGATGAGGAAGGAGTAGGCGCTGCACGGGATGGTTAGAGGAAATGGCACTCAAGAATCAGGAAATGGCACTTAATAATCAGGAAATGGCACTTACCATTAAAGAAATGGCACTTAATAATCAGGAAATGGCACTTAATAATCAGGAAATGACACTTAATAATCAGGAAATGGCACTTAATAATCAGGAAATGGCACTTAACATTAAAGAAATGGCACTTAACATTAAAGAAATGGCACTTAACATTAAAGAAATGGCACTTAACATTAAAGAAATGGCACTTAACATTAAAGAAATGGCACTTAACATTAAAGAAATGGCACTTAACATTAAAGAAATGGCACTTAACATTAAAGAAATGGAACTTGATAGTCATGAAATGGCACTTGATAATAACGAAATGTTACTTGATAATCAGGAAATAGCACTTGATAATCAGGAAATGGCACTTGATAATTAGGAAATGGCAAATTTGGGTTTGGGAAATGGCGCTTGATAATCAGGAAATGGCACTTGATAATCAAGAAATGGCACTTGATAATCAAGAAATAGCACTTCATAATCAAGAAATGGCACTTGAAAACCAAGAAATGGCACTTGATAACAAAGAAATGGCACTTTACAATCAGGAAATGGCAAATTTGGGTTTGGGAAATGGCGCTATAGGAATCGTGGAATCAATCATTATTAGCCAAATAAAAAATGCGCTTACGGTTTTCCAGCCATACCGCTTCGCATAGCGCTGGCCGGATCGAATGCGAGCTGGAACGGAGGCATTGGGTTTGCAGTGAGATCTGTGAATTGAGCGCGCTCTGAGAAGTTTAAAAATAACATTTGTAATGAAATTTGTACCAGTAGAGGTAAACGCTGAAATGTTGAGCATTAATATTGAAGATTTCAGTATTGAAAACTAAATAAATTTTAGATTTGGGATCTTGACTGTCAGAATTGGGATTTTCACTGTCAGAATTGGGATTTTCACTGTCAGAATTGGGATCTTTACTATCAGAATTGGGATCTTGACTATAAGAATTGGGATCTTGACTATCAGAATTGGGATCTTGATTAACAGAATTGGGATCTTGACTATCAGAATTGGGATCTTGACTGTTAGAGTTAGGATCTTGACTGTTAGAATTGGGATCTTGACTAACAGAATTGGGATCTTGACTATCAGAATTGGATCTTGACTTTTAGAATTGGGATCTTGACTATCAGAATTGGGATCTTGACTGTTAGAATTGGGATCTTGACGATCAGAATTGGGATCTTGACTATCAGAATTGGGATCTTGACTATCAGAATTGGGATCTTTACTGTCAGAATTGGGATCTTGACTATCAGAATTGGATCTTGACTGTTAGAATTGGGATCTTGACTATCAGAATTGGGATCTTGACTATCAGAATTGGGATCTTTACTGTCAGAATTGGGATCTTGACTATCAGAATTGGATCTTGACTGTTAGAATTGGGATCTTGACGATCAGAATTGGGATCTTGACTATCAGAATTGGGATCTTGACTATCAGAATTGGGATCTTGACTGTTAGAGTTGGGATCTTGACTATCAGAATTGGGATCTTGACTAACAGAATTGGGATCTTGACTATCAGAATTGGGATCTTGACTATCAGAATTGGGATCTTTACTGTCAGAATTGGGATCTTGACTATCAGAATTGGATCTTGACTGTTAGAATTGGGATCTTGACGATCAGAATTGGGATCTTGACTATCAGAATTGGGATCTTGACTATCAGAATTGGGATCTTGACTATCAGAATTGGGATCTTTACTGTCAGAATTGGGATCTTGACTATCAGAATTGGGATCTTGACTGTCAGAATTGGGATCTTGACTATCAGAATTGGATCTTGACTGCTAGAATTGGGATCTTGACTATCAGAATTGGGATCTTGACTATCAGGATTGGGATCTTGACTTTTAGAATTGGGATCTTGACTATCAGAATTGGGATCTTGACTGTTAGTGTTGGGATCTTGACTATCAGAATTGGGATCTTGACTAACAGAATTGGGATCTTGACTATCAGAATTGGGATCTTGACTATCAGAATTGGGATCTTTACTGTCAGAATTGGGATCTTGACTATCAGAATTGGATCTTGACTGTTAGAATTGGGATCTTGACGATCAGAATTGGGATCTTGACTATCAGAATTGGGATCTTGACTATCAGAATTGGGATCTTGACTATCAGAATTGGGATCTTTACTGTCAGAATTGGGATCTTGACTATCAGAATTGGGATCTTGACTGTCAGAATTGGGATCTTGACTATCAGAATTGGATCTTGACTATCAGAATTGGGATCTTGAATATCAGAATTGGGATCTTTACTGTCAGAATTGGGATCTTGACTATCAGAATTGGGATCTTGACTGTCAGAATTGGGATCTTGACTATCAGAATTGGGATCTTGACTGTCGGAATTGGGATATTGACTAACAAAACGGAGTCTTTATTTCCAATTATTTTCTTTTAAAGTTTGAACTAGGACATCTGGAAGAAATATTCTCAAAAAAGAAGATTTATTACCTGATGCAGCGGCGGCCTGTGAAATGGATTCTGCATGCCCAACGGAGGCGGGCCGCCAAACCCGGGGCTGAGGTCCGCGGCTGACAGCGGTGGCGGGTACGGCACAGGGGGAGGCGGGCCGCGACTGCCAGCGCCTGCGGAGAATTGCATAAATGGACAAGATGTACTTTTTATGTAAAATTTGATAATTTTCAAGTACTTGATATCAGCAGCATAAATTTTGATCTCGAAAGTTTAAGAGGAATTTTGGGGAACTCAATTGAGACGATTATAGACCGTATTCGGCACCAGATGCACATTCGGGACCGTCGACACGATGACTGTATTCGGCACACAGATGCACATTCGGGACCGTCGACACGATGACTGTATTCGGCACACAGATGCACATTCGGGACCGTCGACACGATGACTGTATTCGGCACACAGATGCACATTCGGGACCGTCGACACGATGACTGTATTCGGCACACAGATGCACATTCGGGACCTTCAACACGATGACTGTATTCGGCACACAGATGGACCTTCGGGACCGTCAACACGATGACTGTCTGTATTCGGCACAAAGATGGACCTTCGGGACCGTCAACACGATGACTGTATTCGGCACAGAGGGACCTTCGTGACCGTCAACACGATGACTGTCTGTATTCGGCACAAAGATGGACCTTCGGGACCGTCAACACGATGACTGTATTCGGCACAGAGGGACCTTCGTGACCGTCAACACGATGACTGTATTCGGCACACAGATGCACATTCGGGACCTTCAACACGATGATTGTATTCGGCACACAGATGGAACTTCGGGACCGTCAACACGATGACTGTATTCGGCACAAAGATGGACCTTCGGGACCGTCAACACGATGACTGTATTCGGCACAGAGGGACCTTCGTGACCGTCAACACGATGACTGTATTCGGCACCAGATTGACCTTCGGGACCGTCAACACGATGACTGTGTTCGACACACAGATTGACCTTCGGGACCGTCAACACGATGACTGTATTCGGCACAGAGGGACCTTCGTGACCGTCAACACGATGGCTCTCCTGTACGATAGCAGCTCTACTGTTGAGTACAAAAGGCACATTGTACCAGCTCACCGTGTTTCCCGTGCTTAGTCAGATCCCGGCCGCTGCCGCCGCCGCTGGCCGGGGTGGACCGGCCGCCTGTGCTGTTCGGCGTGTGCGACTTGCCAGCAGCTGCCGCCGATCCGCCAACCGGCGGTGTCGCTTTGCCGGCTGGGCGCTCCTTGCGAGCGGCAGACACCGTTGGGGCCACAGCGGCGGCCGCGGAAGCTGCGGAGGTGTCACCGGCACCGCCGTTCTCCTTCGGACTGGCGGACCCGCCTGCACCGCCGCCGTTCACAGAGCCGCTGGCGGCGTCCTGTTCAAATAAATTTCATAATTTGTCGCGGTAAATTTTTTATTTGGCTACTCACTTAAGTTTTTCTTTTAAAGGACCCGTGATATTTCAGAACTATCTGAGACGGTTTTTATGGCTCTCTATAATTACTGGTGCCCTTATCTCAGACTGACTGGCGGCCTCTTTGATGTCTCTATCTCAGACTGACTGGCGGCCCCTTTGATGTCTCTATCTCAGACTGACTGGCGGCCCCTTTGATGTCTCTATCTCAGACTGACTGGCGGCCCCTTTGATGTCTCTATCTCAGACTGACTGGCGGCCTTTTTGATGTCTCTATCTCAGACTGACTGGCGGCCTTTTTGATGTCTCTATCTCAGACTGACTGGCGGCCTCTTTGATGCCTTTATATCAGACTGATTGGCGACCTTTTTGATGCCTCTATCGCAGACTGGCAGAGGACTGTACCTCAGCATGAAATTACATGCACTTCTTAAGACTTGATACAGTAAACTTGCATACAGTAAATTAGTACATGTATCTGTGGGCAAATCTGCAGATAGTCAAAAAGTGCAAACAATTCGAGTAGAAATGGTCAGCTATTGCAATTATATAGTAATATATTGTCTATTAACAGTCTATACCCTGTTCAGTTGCCATGGCAACCAAATGAATACGAACCCTAGCCATACAAGAAAGACAAATTTAAAATGCTCACGTCATTGTTATCATCAACTATCACATCCTGCTCGGATTTGGAGTCCTCGTCCAAATCGTATTTCGGCCGCTTCTCCGGACCGCCGTTGCCGCCGCTGGAGGCGACAGTGGCTGACGATCGATCGACTGCCGGGGATCGATTCCGGCTCATCGGCGATGAGGACCGGCGCTACAGCAACGGGATTAAGCAGGGGGGGGATATTAGTTCGAGGGGGGAGGGGGCAGATAGGCATTTTTGAACATTTGGAAACTCGATGCATTACTTACGTGTCTGTCGTCAACTGAAAAAAGAAGATTAGGGAGAGGATTTTATTATTTTATGGTTGATAAACAGCAACAGCAATGTGGTAGCACGCACTGGTACATGATCTAAGGATATGAGAGGCTGGCCCAGCAACTGACACTATGGGAGGCTGGCCCAGCAATTGACACTCTGGGAGGCTGGCCCAGCAACTGAGGATCTGGGAGGCTGGACCAGCAACTGAGGATCTGGGAGGCTGGCCCAGCAACTGAGGATCTGGGAGGCTGGACCAGCAACTGAGGATCTGGGAGGCTGGCCCAGCAACTGACACTCTGGGAGGCTGGACCAGCAACTGAGGATCTGGGAGGCTGGCCCAGCAACTGAGGATCTGACTCACGTTTGGCCATGTCAGACGAGTCGTGCTTGGAGCTGCCAGCCCCGCTACTACCAGCAGCGGAGGCCGCGGCGGCGGCGGCAGCAGCAGCCGCCAGATGATGATGCGCCGGGCCGCCGAGGCCGCTGAAGCCGCCAAGAAGGCCGGCGGCGGCCAGAGAAGTTGGCGGCAGGCCTGCGTGGGCGGCGGCGGCGGCCGCGGCAGCCAGGGGATGCGACAGGTGATGCGGCGGCGGTGGCGGCGGCGGCTGATGTCCGTGGGGCGGCGGCGGCGGAGGTGGCGGGTGCGGCCCGTGCGGCGGCCCGGAGGCCATGCTCACAGCGGCCTGCATGTGCTTGTAGAACTCGAGCTGCTCCGGGGAGAGGCCGGAGAGGGCAGCAGCTGCCGCGGCGCCGCCGTTTGGGAACTTGGAGTATTTTGAGTCCTCGGTCTGGGCGATGATGGCGTTCAGCTCCTGCACCGTCACCTGCAGAGGAGAGAAGAGATCGAGTTAGCTGCAAATCAGGAAAAAGATTCGACGAGCCGCCACAGAGAGGGTAAGAAGTTGTGGCCATTGCGGTAAGCCCTGAGCATAAGCAATAAGGATACAGAAGAGGACGGGAGAGGGGGAGAGACGGAAGAGATGGGAGAGGGGGGAGAGACGGGTGAGGGGAAGAGACGTGAGAGAGAGAGAAAAGACAGGAGAGGGAAAGAAAGGGGAAGAGACGGGAGAAGGGGGAGAGATTGGAGAAGAGGGGGACGGGAAAGGGGGAGAGGGGGAGAGACGGGAGAGGGGAAGAAGGAAGAAGAGACAGGAGAAGGGGGAGGGATGGGAGAGGGGAGAGACGGGAAAGGGGGAGAAAGGGGAGACGGGACAGGGGGAGATGGGAGAGGGGAAGAGAGAAGGGGGAGACGGGACAGGGGGAAGAGAAGAGAGAGGGGGAGAAAGGGGAGAGACGGGAGAAGGGGAAGAGACGCGAGAGGTGGAGGAGACGAGGGGGAGAAGGGGGAAGAGACGGGAGGGGAGAGGGGAGGGGAAGAGAGGGAGACAGGGAACAGAGAGAATAGATCTGCATGCAGGAATGGCGGTCCCAGCGCACCTGTTTAGCCCGTTCCACAGCGGCCACAACCTGCTGCTGGTGCTCCTGCGACAGGAACGGCACCACCTGGGTAAGAATAGCATTGAGCCGCTTGGCGATCTCAGTCTGCTTGTGCATCTCGACATTCAAGCCGTATGACATTTCGTAATACATAACATAATGCCTCTGCATCTCGGTCTTCTCCTGGTGCAGCTTGTCCAGCTCAAGCTTGAGGCTGTGGCACTGCGAGTTGAGCATGCCGAACTCTTCTTTAATTCGATCGCAATAGTCCGCTATCATTGGCTTGAACTGGCCGCCCTGTGGTGGCACCTGATTGTCGGTTTGGTGAGCATTTTGGTGTCTGAATTACTTCTTTAACTAATAACTTTGTGCAGTACACTGTGGATATAAGTTTTGTAAGATGTATCTAAAATAGCCTTATGTTTAAATAAAATTGTAAAAAATTCGTTTCTTTTCTTTGATTTTTTGTGTGGTTACACAAGGGGTCGGCAAACTCTGACTCGCGAGCCACACGCGGCTCGCAGAGCCTCTCTATTTGGCCCTCGGGCCTTTTGAAACTTCACAATAGCAATCCGTTCTTATCTCTTCTCAGCGCTCTCCTCTCTACATGTAATATCCACTCCACTCTTTTTCTCTCTCTTCTCTTCTCACTCCTCTATTCTCTTCTCAATCATCTACTCTTTAGTCTCTCCTCGCCATTCTCTTTATCTCCTCTCCTCTCATCTCCTCCTCTCCTAACCATTCTCTTCATCTCCTCTCCTCCTCTCCTAACCATTCTCTTCATCTCCTCTCCTCCTCTCCTAACCATTCTCTTCATCTCCTCTCCTCCTCTCCTCTCCTTTCCATTCTCCTATCCATTATCCTTATCTCCTCTCCATTCTCCTCATCTCCTCTCCTCTCTCCACCCCTCTCTTCTCCTTTATTCTCTACCCTCTCCTTTCCCCTATATCCCTTCTCTCTCCTTTATTCTCTCTCCTCACTCCCCTCCTCCGGTCTGCAGTCATTATCTAGGTTATCTATCTGGCCTTTGAGGTAAAAAGTTTGCCGACCTATGGGTTACAAAAATAGAGCACAAATCCATGTTTGGCAAGAGTTACCCGTTTTTAAAACAAAACATGCACAAAAACTAAGAAACCTGGCTTAATATTGTTGATGATTGTTGCAAGTTTTAACTTCAATAGCTTGTAATTGTTTTTTGGCAAATAAAGTAAGTTGCTAACAATAGAAAAAAACAGCAGTGGTTTTAACTAAAAATGGTGCTTATATGAACAGATATGCAATTAACAGCTCAGCCACAGCTATTGCATGACACACGTCACATCTGAAGGTTGCATATGGCTGTTCAGTCCAAGGACTGGGGGGTTGCCACACACCCTGAATTACCCCAGCTAATGCTGGCACCCACTTTATAGCTAGGTGAACCAAAGCAATATAGAGTTAAGTATCTTGCTCAATGACACAAATTGTTCTAGGTGGGACAATAATTGAGCCATTGACCTTCAAGTTATGACATACATGTGCAACACCTGGCCTAGCAGGGGCCAGTCAAGGTAAGCCACGAAAAATGCCCACCTAGAAATACAGATTTAGTATTAATTAGATGACTTTAGCCTTAAAGATTTAGTCAAAGTTAGTCTAACCATTTATCCAAAATTACATTAATTTTTGCTTTGGTTTCTTACATAGGTAAGTCTTAGTTTTGATCAGAAAGTAAGTCCCATGGCCAGAATAAAGCAGGGGGGCTGTGTATGTAAGTCATAAGCATAACTAACCTTTGAGCATAATACATTGTCTTGGATATCAATGTTTTATTTTAGTCATGTGTATTAGTTTGTATTTTAATTTTTTGATTTGTTTACTAAATGTGAAGGTAAATGAATGCACTTTGATTAAAATAAGTATCTTTATATATAAAAAACTTTTTAGGAATATTTTAAGACTTTAAAATTTGATACACCTTTATAAGTCAAGTTATAATATATTTATGTTCTGTATTTATTATATTTTATTTTTAATAATACTAAATAGTTTTAATTAGTAACTAAAATGAATACTATTAGAAGTATTCAGTATACCTGAAGATAAAAACTATTACATATCTTCCTAACACAATTTTTTGTTTAAATTCTTATTCAATTATTTGTTAATAATTCGTAAAATTTAAATTAATAAATATAGGTAACAAAAAATCAAATTATAAACTGTAGTCATCTATAGTAATGAAATAAAATAAAATATACTTTGCATTGACTAGAAATAGAATAGGTGGTTAAAATCAAAATTTCTTCTTATTAGATTTCAAATATTATATTGTAAATGTGTATTGACTTTTATAATAGATTAATATATTTCTTTATGTGCATAGCTCGTCCCAATTCTTTTACAAAATTGATAATTGCATAACTCATTTTGATTGCATGCCAAATCTAGGAAAACACATTTGTTATAATACCTATATTTTTCATAATATTTTATGTGAACTAATTTGTGTTTAAACTAGCAGTAAATTATAGTATAAATAGAAGCATTTTTGTCGGAGAGTTATTTATTGATTGGTTTCTTTATATTTAACAATTAAGACTAAAAATGGGTCAATAAAATTCAGAAATGTAAATAAATTAACAATAGATTGTACAGTCCAGCGGAGCGCTCACAAAGTTAAAATGAGAGAAGGAGAGAGAGATAAATGAGCACAAGTGTACACCTGGAATACTCTAAAGAGGGCACTGGCACAATGATTGGCAAGTTGCTTATTTAGGATTGGTTTATGCAATTTTATATACAGGGCTTCAAGCACTTTTAGTCTGTATTCATTTGAGCATATATGGATGGTGGAAAAGTTTTTATCTATTTGGCTGTCATAGAGCAGAGCAAGATTCCTATATTAGCTTTAATGGATTAATGCTTATTAATGATTATCAGTTAACTTTCAGTTAATTTAACAAAATTAAGAGTTTATAAGTTAATATTTTTTGTTTTAATGCTAACACTTTTGCCATTAATGGAAGTTAAGATTTTCATTAATGGTATCTAACACAGTTCTTTGAATCTATATTGCTTAAAACCTACTTAAACTAAAGAAGTGAAAACCATATGATCTATAATCTCTTTTGCTATTGTATACTTGTATTTTTGTGATAGTTTTTGCTATAGGGAAATTTTTAGTGCTAAATCAATAGTTTGGCATCTTATTTTTCACTTTCAAGTACCATAGGCACTAGGCTTATCAAAAAGTAACTTTTGTCACCAAGTCTAGCATTCTAAAAAATGAACTAGAAAAAGTGCCACTTAAAAAAAGTAATCTATAGTACTAAAAATGCTGAAACTCAAACTTTGCTCAATACTAATTATACAATTATTCAAGAATCTTGTAATAAACAAAATTATATATACAAAAATGATATCTCATTATAAGTTTTATATGATTCAAAAATCTTATCTAAAAAATAAGCTTTATAATATAGGCCTATGTAATTTATTTAAATTTCTTTTTTTTCAAAGTTTTTATTTGCCAATAGATAAATTGACTATATAATAAGCAAGCCTATAGTATTATGCATGGTTATATTATATTAATATATCAATTGGTTTCAAAATTAGTATAAATACAGAGTGAAAGGTAAAAAAAATAGACATGGCACAACTTATAGTATTTTGAGCTTATCCTCCACTTTGTTGCAAACTAGCCAAATATTCAAGTTAGGTTTATGTATTCTAGTATATAAAGCTTTAGCAAATTTTAATTTATTATTATATTTATAATATTTAATTAATAATTTCATTATTAATTTATTAACAGTTTTTAGACTAGTTTGTTCATAAATATACTAGTATATTAGGATTATTTGGATTGAATTAGCCCTAACAATATCTATGATAGACAAATTTTGATAAACTTGTTATAAGTTCATTATCTTATAACTATTCAATAAGATTCATATTTTTGAGCTATTGTTTTTTGCAGACAAAAGAGTGGCAGACAAACTGATAGGCAGACAAATGACTAGGTCTATTATTGTATTAACTGCTTGTTTTAGTCTAGGCATAATTAAGAATAAAGTAAATATATAGGTATTTAAAATACATAGAATCTTTAGTTACTTACTGGTGGCCGATTTGGGTACATTCTTTTGGCTGACTTTATGTTTTTCTGTTTAGTTGAATCAATGGTGCTGGCTTTTATATTAGTTTTTTAGTTAAAATTAGCTAGTGACAACTGTGGTCAACAATATATAATTCAATTTTATCAAATTGAAATCCAAAATATTAGATAGACCTAAAGAATAAGTGGAATCTTCAACACACAAGGTTTCTCCTATGTCAAGTAATTTAGGCCTAACTAAACAAAGTTTTAAATGGCATGGGTGTTTCACAGTAAATGACAAATTTTCTATTAGGCCTATATTTCAGACATTTGGCCTAGAAATATTTGTTGTGAATTAGTAAATATAAAACAAAATTAATTTTTACCAACCAATAACACGAATTATTCGCTTTGGTTAGGCCTATGTCAAAAGAAATAAATAACTAACTTAGAAAGCTAACCACACCATAAAAAATCGGACAAAGAGACGAACAAATAGCAAATAACGCTTTCTTTAGTTTAAAATTACCAGATTTCGTATAGGCATGTATAAAAATTAGTCTGAAAATATTTTTTTAATTATTTGCATTTCAGTCACTTCTGCATTTCCGAAACTTTAAGATTTTGTTTTAATTGTTTGTTTAACTTTAATTTTATAGATTACGGCCGTCGACAATTGCCTTAACCTGCTGTCAATGAGAAGGGGTCGTTCCAATACGCCAATTTTTTTAACGTCTGAGTAAATTTTTTAAGTGTGACGTTGTCCATCCAAGTAGCCCCGTGAAGGGCCGTTTTAGCATGCGGTACCAATTTATAATATTGTTAATTTAATGGTCCAGTCCTCTCACGCGTACGTCTGCTTTAAGTAGTGCCCAAAGAATTTTAAACAACTTGCGTACATTTGTAAAGCCTAAGTACAGTAGGCGATCGATAATTTCTGCTTTTTTCTCGCCGGTCAATAGAAAATCCGCGCATAAATTATATGTTAGCCTGAAATTAAGGTTTCCGCGCGCACCCACCCGGCCCAGCCCGCGATCCTTAGGCCTTTTCATATTACCAATTCCAGAACCAGAATCGGTTCGGAATTCCAAGAAAAACAGCAGTATAACTATTAAACTCTGTTAATATTTGACTGCCTTAACAACATAACTTAGCACAATTTTTCACTTTCTTCTTGGCGATTGTCATTCAATAATAAAAACTTTATAGCACGTATCTCCCTCTAGTTATGGAGACAAAAAGTTATACTTCACAAATTGGTTCTGGTTCTGGAACCAGAACAAGCAATATGAAAAGGCCCCTTATCAGTCCTGTCTGGCTGGGGCGCTCGGGGTTATCCCGCCTTAGACCCCTTAGACCTTTGCCACCCCGGCACTCCTTGTTTGCTTGCCTTCTCTCTCCGCCTCGCTCCGCCACAGTTCTAAACCACGCCTCTGCCAAATCTCAGTCACGCCACCTCTACTGTCTGTACGGCTAGCTCTCGCTACGAGCACCGCCACCACGTACGTTCACCGCCATCACATCGTCACTATTGCCTCAGGCTCATCGACTCACTCTATCGTCTACCATCTATATTTTTGTTGCGTAGCCGCCCAGTGCATTTCTTACGGATTCAGCAAGTACTCTGATCTATCTCTGTTGACCACACCCAGACGGAATTGATAATAGCAAGCCTCCTCTCATACGGTTACAATAAACAAAGACTGCTGCCGTTGCCCGCATCAGTCGGTACTAGCATCAAGTGCTACCGCTACAAAATTTGCCTCTGCCGTGTTTGTCTTCGTTGATTACTTTCGAGGCCACCGGATAATCGTCACAAAAGGATCGAAACGTCATACAAGGCTGAAATCTCATAACGCCGAAAATTCAAGATTCAGCATCTTTCACTAGACCGAAAATTTGTAACGCCATAGCCAAAAAAGACACGTTTTTATCTTCAATCTCATACAAACTCCATTCACTTTAGACAATCGGAAGTTGAACTCTAGCTCTGTACATGTAAATCTACATTTACCGGTATTTTAGACAAACTCTTATCAATATAGACAGCAGGCACAAATAATTTGTATGAGGAAGAAAGCATATGTTGTTTGGAACAAAACTTCATTTCATTTTCGCTATAGATCGCTAGGATCGCTAGCACAGCTGGGATAAAATACTCCTTCGGCGGAAGGGTGGGCGCCCACCTAACCAAAACGAGACATTGGGCGAACGACCAAGCGCCAACAATATAATGGCTTTCTTCCTCATACAGTACAAATTTGTGCTTGCTGTCGATATTAAATAGGAGTTTGTCTAAAATGAATGTAGACAGAGAATTGAATGTTCAAAAAGACCATAGAAGACCATCAACATACAGTCAGTACAGAGCTTAGAAGTGTCGAAGCTGCTGCATGTATTGTCTAAAGTGAATTAGAGTTTGAATGAAGGTAAAATGGTGTACTTACAAGGGCCTCTCACAAGAACTTAGTGTCCGAAAGACATAAAGACCAAAAGTTAAAGACCAAAACTTTTAAGAACTTAGCCTTAACTCTAACCCAAACCAACTTTACTCCGGTCTTGCACGTAACTCATACCCATCAACATTCAGACATGCAAGGACCACGTAGGTTACCGTGGTCCTTGCATTCATAAATTTCAGCTTCCACATTATAAAAGTACGTCGTTCATGCTGTCTCGAGGTAAATAAAGTATTTTCTTTCATCTATGATTAAAATTTTAGTTCTTTTAAATAAAAATTATTGGAAAGAGCATTCAGTTATTTTAATCATATTTTGTGCAAGTTTAATTCGTTTACGTACATCATGCACATGTATACATGCATATGCCATGGCTATTTTTTCCTGTTGATTTAAAGGGTCACATGGATACATACATTCACATTCATGTAAATACATACATACCTTGTATGTCCACGAACTAGATCGAGGTTTGCTTTTTAATTTTTGAAATACGCCATGTACGAGCGTAAGTAACAGTGGTACATTCTGTATTTAAGTGCCCTACTGCCCCATACATGTACATGTACATACCTTTACATTGATTCGAATGCATATACGAGTTCACATGTACATGTACAATTAATTGTACCCGTACGAACGTACGTCTTCTGTAAATGTCATACATGTACAACCATGTAAATTATACAGTAGCATCACAACTCATTGAAGGTGACCCCCATCCCTGCACTGTTCCGAATGCCAACGCCGCTCGGCTGTTTGATAGTTCCACAGTCAGCATCATCGTCTGCACTTTTACTATTCCGAGTTGCTGGTCGCCCGCGGCCAATGAAACGCAGGCGACCGCCTTCCCGACCGCGCCTTTTGCGACGCCGACGTCCAGCAGCTGATCTGCTGATTGCCGCGGCGTGCTCCGGCGACGCCTTGACGATGCCCAGCCGCCTGCCTAACCGCCGGACCTTTTGAATGGCCTCCTCTTGCATCAGCTTGAAGCACATGGCGAATACGGACAGGCCGACGGCCACGTAGATGCAGGTGGCAATCAGCTTCTCTTTGGGGTTCTTTGGATCGATCTCGGTGCCTGCAGAAGTGTTAAAAAGAGTTTTGAATTACATTCTGGTATAGTAAAGGAGATTTCTAAACTCTCCGCATGGCGCCACCCAAACTGTCAGCATGGCGCCACCCAAACTCTCCGCATGGCGCCACCCAAACTCTCCGCATGGCCCCACCCGAACTCTCAGCATGGCGCCACCCAAACTCTCCGCATGGCGCCACCCAAACTCTCAGCATGGCGCCACCCAAACTCTCAGCATGGCCCCACCCAGAACTCTGCGCATGGCGCCACCCAAACTGTCCGCATGGCGCCACCCAAACTCTCCGCATGGCGCCACCCAAACTCTCCGCATGGCACCACCCGAACTCTCCGCATGGCGCCACCCAAACTGTCCGCATGGCGCCACCCAAACTCTCCGCATGGCGCACCCAAACTCTCCGCATGGCGCCACCCAAACTCTCAGCATGGCCCCACCCAGAACTCTGCGCATGGCCCCACCCAAACTGTCCGCATGGCGCCACCCAAACTCTCAGCATGGCCCCACCCGAACTCTGCGCATGGCGCCACCCAAACTGTCCGCATGGCGCCACCCAAACTGTCCGCATGGCGCCACCCAAACTCTCCGCATGGCGCCACCCAAACTGTCCGCATGGCGCCACCCAAACTCTCAGCATGGCCCCACCCGAACTCTCAGCATGGCCCCACCCGAACTCTGCGCATGGCGCCACCCAAACTGTCCGCATGGCGCCACCCAAACTGTCCGCATGGCGCCACCCAAACTCTCCGCATGGCGCCACCCAAACTGTCCGCATGGCGCCACCCAAACTCTCAGCATGGCGCCACCCAAACTCTCAGCATGGCGCCACCCAAACTCTCCGCAGGGCGCCACCCAGAACTCTGCGCATGGCGCCCCTAAGCTCATGTTTCATAAAGCGTATCGCCGATTCATATCCAAGCTTTTTTAGCAGCAAGAAGACTTAAAAGTACGTGCTCGATGTATTGCAGCTATACTGTAATGTTATTTGTCGACATAATTAGTACATGCTGAAGGTATTTCAGGCTTATGGCTGGGTAATAGTAGTCTTTGGTTTTAGATTGAGTTTATTAAAAGTTCTCACGCTATTAGAACTATCAATCTCAGCTCAAACAAACCCGCCGAACAGTTCGGAGTTGTTTGAAGACAATCGTGTGCATCTTTGACTGCACTGCATTTTGCTGCAAAAGCAACAAATTCTCAGCAAATTAACTGCGACTCAGTTGGCTTTTAAGCAAGGGTCAGAGAAAAATGTCTCACTGTGTTTTAAGCCCTAAAACGAGCTCAATTTAATAGCTAACAGACACAATTGATAGCTGTCAAGAGATGAAGCTGAGAAGCTGAGAGGCCAACAATTAATCTTGCTCGAATGGTTTCTGCATGGTCTATTTTCCTTTTATAATTGCCGCTACGCTTTTGCGGCAGTAGAAAGTATGAGAAATTATTATTCATAATTGTGCTACTTAGCGGACCGTGGGAAGCGGCAGGTGGACTCTGAGACCTACGCAGCTCTAATTTGCCCCGCTGTCTCCCTTGCAGGTATCGCTGAGTAGCTGCTGCATCGTCTCTGAAGCGTGAACATTTCCTGCACCGGTCTGGAACGCACCGAAAGCTCCGTTGCACAAGGACTGCTACGGTTCTGAGTGACCGCGGTGATCTCTGACTCACTGACTTCGTCTCTGACTTCTCTCTTTCTATAGTTGATTCTTTAGTATAGTGGCTTCACCCCTCGCGCTCGGAAGTAATTGAAACTGCATAATGATTTTTTTAAAGAGCAAGCTTTCCTTTCTAAAAGAGCAACGAAATCATTGTACATGTTCGTCTGCATAACCATTTTTAATGGTTGCTCAGGTTACTCAGGTTGTTTTTAGTTACAAGCGTTACAAGTTACATGTTACAAGGCTTGGTCCTCAAGAGTGTTAATTTCACGAGCAGAGTCAATCCGAGATTCCCAATTTAGCCCTAAGTTAATGTGACTGACGGCACTTGGAATCGAGCCTGGGCCGCTGGCACATCATAGCGCCGCGCTGGACCACTGGTCTCAGAGAGAATTACTCTTTTGAAAAAAACTATTTTGGGGTAGGAGTGTCACTTCCATATCTCCAGTGTTCCCAGCTCTGGGTCGGGCTCCTCCGATTCTTATTTTATTTTTCAATTTTGACATCCCTCTCAAATCTGCATGAGTTTCCAGGGCCTCGGAGCAGATCGAACGCTGCGGGGAGCCTTCTCTGAGCGGCGGGAAAAAGCGTTAGACTTGGGAAGTAATCATTTTTCAAAGGAAATCACCATTCCATTGGCGGCCTCTTGAGAGGCATACTGTATGGCAGCGTATCGAGCGCCAGCTAGAAGGGCCCTCATCGCCCTGGCTGGGCCCGCTGCCGCCTTACCTGGCACAATGTCGCCAAAACCGATTGTGCTCAGCGTGATGAAGCAGAAGTAGGACCACTTCACGTAGTCCCTATTCTCCCAGATGGTGAATAGAAATGAGCCCAGCACAACATATCCGACCATGAGTGTCACTGAGAGACTCAGCGGCACCGTCACTTTGCGCAATCTCCGGCTCACAGACAGCCGCTGGAGTCGATCGAGTCGACGGCGAAGATCCAGCAGCCGCTGCATTCGGTGGTGGTTCTGTCCGCCTGCGGCGAGGTCTCCTGGAACAGCGACGGCTCCGGCAGCCACGGCAGCGCTGGCCGCAATGCTGCTGGGGCCAACCGAATTCTCCAAGTCATGGCTGACCGCCAGTGCTTCAATGTCCAGCGAGCCAACAATCTCCAATGGGTTGGAAGATGCCAGCGACATGGTCGACGATGAGGATGAGTCTTCAGAAGAGGGATGCTCCGGACTTGGTAGGCTGATGTAGCTGATGCATCTGGGCAGCGGCTCGGCCTCCCGCTCAACCTCGTTAACTGTTTTGACGCCGGCTGCTGGTCCAGAAAAATCCCAATCGATGACGGTCCAATCAACCAGCGGTGCCGCGCATTGTGACGGTGCTCTCGCGAGGTTAGTGGTGGTGGGCGCTTCTGGCACCGAGCGACTGCGGACAAGCGGCGTGCGGACCTGCGGACGAGCCGCCGTAGCCGGGAGAATCCTAGCTGTGGCGACGCCCCGCCGAACCCTCGTCGAGTCCTGACCGGAGGAGTCGACGGCGGCTGGGTTGATTTCGACCGGCTTCGCTTCAAACAGAAGATCCCGCTTTGTGCGCGACGACTCTGGAAGCGGCGCTCTCTGGCGTGAGCCGCAGATTCCGATGCCGTGCGAGACAACGGCCTAGCAAAATCGGTTTTGACGCGAACAATATCGAATGCCTCTCGGTGGCGACTCCTTCGTCGGGTTGTCTCACTGTCGTTGCCCTCTCCGTTGTCTTGCCGGTCAAAAAGGCGCATGCGTTTCAACCGCGGCCGGCAGGTGTTACTGTACAGGTAGCGGAACCCGTCGGCAAGGTAGTCACCGATGTTATTCAGGTAGAGAAACATTAGCGGTATGCCGAGGAACGCACAGGCCATGGTACCCAGCATGCCCTCCAGTGTCTTCGGCACCGCGTGTCCGTAGCCTACAGATGCATATGATTTGGCTTGAAGCTGATTTGATGTAATGGAAAACTTGTGCAGTTTTGGAGTCTCTGATCCTATAGCTATATACGCTGCCTCCCAGCTGGGCGCCAGAGCAAGTCACTGCACTCTTCCCAGCTGGGTAATATTTCTGCTTGACTTCCCGTCGCTATCACCCCGGGGCATAGCACAGATTGAAAATGAATAAACAAAGAAGCATATATCCCGAATGGTTCTACAGCTTTGCCGCTAATCAGAGACTGCTTCTCGTACAACAAGGCGAACGTTTACGGCTTAAGAACATCCGGCTGTCTTTCAATCATCGTCTATTTTCAGATCCTGTCTCTCGGGCTGGCCCAGAATGATACCTATATCAATTTTGCACCATATGAACACTTTGGTTGCCCTGATGTTGCATTAATTATGATATCCTCGTCGCCAAATGAGCCGGCATGTGGGAACGACTTCTACCCCACTGCTTAAAGAAGTAGCCTGAGAATCCCGGACAGTGCACTGCTTCGCTGCAGCGAAGAGCGGTATAAACGATATGCAACAGCATATTTTATGTCTATTAGCAGCTATTTTTAGGGCACAGTAATATCGATAGCAGCCGTCATGCTAGTTATAATAAGTCTGCCACCCCGTCACTGCAGTCAGTTGAAAAGTGCAACCAAGGGAGCGGTCAAGAGCTCGACAAACTCACCGATAGTTGTGATAATTGTGACCACAAACAGCAGCGCCCCCGGCAAGTTCCAAGTGTACTCGTGCTCCTGCAAGCTGCCATTCCAACCGTCCTCCTTCACATACTTGGTAATGTTGGCCACAACCTGAGCGAGGGTCTCGTTGGCCAGGTGGCCCAGTTTAGCCAGCTGACTGTCGGTCAGGAAGCACCTGCTGCTCGAATTTTCTCGAATTTCCACGACACTCTCGGAGCAGAGCAGCCGCTTCTGCCTGCTAAGAAACGTCGCCAGAGTGTTATTCTTGAACCGCCGAATCTGCTCACGCAGACTGAGCTCGAAAGGCAGCTCGATGGCTTGGAAGGCGAGACCGCCAGCTAGGATGTAGGCGACAATGAGGCAGGACAGTCCAATGTGGCTGAAAGTGAAGGCCAGAAACTTCTTGCAGAAGGTGCCCGCTTGTCGGAGTTGTCTCCGTCGGCGCTCGCGCTTCTTCAATCGGCGCCGTTCCAGCCGGGACAGACGCTGACGTCGCGATGATGACGACGCCACCGACACCTGGCGTTCAGTGGGCATTTGGATTTGTCGCTTGCAGGACTGAGGGTGCTACCTACCGGGGATTCAGCATATTTTCCACCTTAATCCGCTTTCAACTCAGCTCGGTCTTCCCATCCACCGCGCCTATGCAGCCAGCCAATGAAAGCGAGGCTGTCATTCCCCAAGCGAAGTCTTTCTTCCTTCCCGACGACTGCTGCAAGCTTGCAGTGTCAGCCCAGCAAAGCAGTGTTTGTCGGAGGCAAAGTATTGCATAGCAAACTCTGCCGGGCGACTTAACTCTCTTAGCATGATTTCAGCTTCACATAAGCAATGAAGTTATTCAACTCAACTGGAGGGGTTGGGGGCAAGCATTGTATACCGAATGCAAACACTTTGCAGTGTTGCAGGTGAGCAGAGTACGAGTATTTACAGTTTTGCACTCGCTGCTTTCTCAAACAGCGTGATCCTTAAGTTTCAATGCATTTTTACAGCCGCCCACTCAAGATAGCTAAGACTACATTAGAGTCTGACTAGTAATGCATTTGAGCAGTTTCAGAGTCAGAAATAGAGTATCACGCTATTTTGATGCTCTCGTCACGCCGCATCGCGCACTGGTCATTGTGAGTGGAGATATAGCTATAGAACAAGAATAGGCTAGCGGTCCACGCGTCCAGCCGTCTAACAGGCCCAGCGCGCCTTGAGCAGTGCGTCACAGTAATTATACCTCTCCAACCCACACACAGAGTGCCGAGTAAGTCCATGAGAAGCAGCGAAGGCTTTGCGCTTTTTATCTAGATAAATGCTAACTGTTCGCTACTAGACCCTGGGCAATTGTCACTACGGCAGTCGCAAATAAAAAAAGAACTTCATCTTTCAAACCATTTTTTAAGCCTCCCAGGCCCATAAAATCACTCAGCAGCATCGTGATGTCCTCGGTCCACGCCACGCCACTTCGTACCCCATTAACGGAGCAATTTCGCTCGCTTAATGAGGGCTGCCCAATAGCTTTAACCAGCTGCGACAATGTAGCCGTCGCATTGTCTTACTCGTCTGTCTGCTCTATTCAAGATGGCGATTATAAAAGAAGGGCAGATTATGAACTCTGTTAGAGACTACTTGAGCCCACTCAGACTAAGGAGTCTGACATCATATTTTTAATGCTATTACAATGTGCCTCTTGCAAGACCCGATTCCTAGACGCGAAGTGGACGCAGACAGCGGCAACAGCAGCGGCAACAGCGACGACGCCTTCAAGCTGCCCGACGAGGCGTTCCAGCCGAAGCCCGGACTGGTGGAAACCTATGTCCACGGCAAGAAAGTTGGCAGCTACCTAATCGGCGCCGAGCTCGGTTCTGGGTCATTCGCCCAGGTGTGCGAAGGACTCCACGTGCTGACCGGTGAGCGGGTGGCGGTCAAGATTGTGAGCAAGGAAACGGCCAAGTCGGATCCGTACGTGGCCAAGAACATGAGGCGTGAGGGTCGCATCCTGCAGTTGATCCGGCACTCGAATGTTGTCCAGCTGCTGGAGGTGATGGAGACTGAGCACTCTTACTACCTGGTTCAAGAGCTATGCCATGGCGGCGACTTCATGTCATACCTGATGAAACGCCGTCGACTCACTGAATATGAGACTCGCAAGTACATCCGGCAGATTGTGCAAGCTGTGAACTATATGCACAGTCTGGGCATCCTGCACAGGGATCTGAAAATTGAGAACCTGCTGCTAACCAAGGACCACAACGTGAGAATTATCGGTAAGCGTTTCGGCTGTCAACTTAAAGGTTAATTTAAAAAACTCAATATGTTGCATTTGATGCTAACAAGTAACGTGTCTCTTTCGCAGACTTCGGCCTGAGCAACATGGTCAGCGCCGTGCCGAACGAGAATGGCGGCATTGTCACCCAGCTGTGCCGGACGCAGTGCGGCAGCCCTGCCTACGCTGCGCCCGAGGTTCTGGCGAAGAAGCCCTACGGCACCGCCGTCGATGTTTGGAGCATGTAAGTTTTTAGGATAATACTGTATTCTACTGTATTCTAAATGCATTTCTGACCTATATACGTACTTACGCTCAACCCACGCTCAGTGGAGTCAACATGTTCGCGATGCTCTCCGGGAATCTGCCGTTCATCGTGAAGCCATTCAGCATCAAGGCGCTTTATCAGAAGATGATGAAACAAGAGTTCAACCCGCTGCCAAAGACTCTTAGCGCCAGCTGCCGCGACCTGCTGCTTCGGCTGCTCAACCCACAGCCTGAGACCCGGATCCGTCTGAAGGACGTTATGAGCCACCCTTGGTTGAACGAGAACTCCAGCAGTCTGCGTCCCTCGCCGTTTCCAAACTTTCTACACCGGGAAGAGCTCCAAGAAGATGTCCTTCGGCAGGTCAGTCAGCGGCTTCACCTTCCGCTTGACGACGTGGCCCGCAAGGTGCTCGACAACAACCCCAGCCCCAGCCTGGCCACCTTCCGTCTCATGTCGGTCATGGCGGACAGGTACCGGCAGGAGCGGCCACAGGCTGTTAAAACTCCGTCGACAACTGACAGTCAGTTTGAAGTCGAAAGCGACAAGAAGCTGAGCGATGAGGAAGCTGACGAGAAGGACGACTCGACAAAGCAACAGCAGCAGAGCACAGAGGCAGCCGAGAACTCCTCCAAAGTGAGTCCCAATAAGCCCCGCATTTCGATCTACTAATCTACTAAGACAGACATGGTGAGCATAGCTGAGTCATTTCGACAATTGCAGGCGAGTACCAATGAATTCAAGCGTCCCCTAGAGACCGGCCTGCCGCGCAGGGAGCGAACTTTTTGCGGCACCGTGCCGGTGTCGGCAATGGCGGCCGAGGCAACCCAGCTGGTCCGACTGGAAAAAGCCGACCGGGGCGACTCTCGAAGCGGTGGCGCCATGCAGACAACGGGTGAGTCGAAAATTTTATGACCAAGCGGCCCATTGTCGGCAGTCCGTCTAGGTGGCGAGGGTAGCGGAATCTTTTTACATATTTTAATGCTGTTGTTAAATGGTACTTAAAAACAGGAAAGATTAACAGCTGCGCTAGGTAGACTGGCTAGAGAGCGCAGGGCAGACACTGGGCGAGGGCTACACAACAGAGCAGAAAATGACAAGGTGCAGCTATATCCAGTTGACATTGCAGTGCACCCCCAGCAAGCAACAATCCATTGCGCCACTCCTGCGCCACTTAACTCAGGCCGCAGTGTCCAGCTGCCGCAGTGCTCCAGAAACGCATCAACCAGCGGCCCAAAAGCGACGCCGGCCCCAGCAACGACGACGCCACCTCGATCGGCCGCGGTGCCGATTCGCCAATTTCGCAGCGACAGCAGCAGCACCGGCCGCTCGTCCATCCAGAGCCTTGTGTCACAGCGGTACGCGGCGGTGGCCCCTGGCAGGGTCGCTGGCAGTCGCTACAGCGGCCTTCCGCCCAGCAGTTTTGCTAGGCTGCCGAACGGCGCAGCGGCGCCCGGTTGCAGCGGCGTCAGCACGCTGTCCTCCGCTGCCTCGGCCGCCGCCGCAGCCGCAGCCGCAGCCGCAGCTGCCCTGGCCGCGGCGGGCAAGAGGCCTGCCACCGGGCGAGTCGACGCCTCCCTCGCTACGCCGAGATTTTCGTCAGCCACCACAGCTGGGGCCACGCTTCGGAGATGAATGCGCAAATGACGCTACTGACTACCAAAAATAGTAGTATGATCGAGTCACTTCCGTCTTGCCTGACACATCATCAGCACCTTCCCATGATTTTCTCAACCATTTTCTCCCTCATCCTTCATCCTCAATTGTTTCGTTTTCAATAACAAAATGCCTGCCGTCCAACGATGCTAGCAACAAGCTGTAAAGTTTGCTTCTAAATTCTAAATTTTAGTTTTTGCAATTGCCTAGTAGTGCAGCCGCCATGTATTCATGAGCAGCTTGAGTTGCCAAGCCTTCGGTAGAGACTTCTCAGTAAAGCGCTTTGAAGAACGAGATTCTCAAGGACCTCGAGTGCAGATGGCAAAGCGGAATTCGGGGAAAACAAAGGAGAGCAACTGCAGCTCGTAAGCATGCCGAAATGTCAGAGCGCTTTTGAGATATTTGAGTATGTAAACAGTATCTCCATTGATTAAAAGTACTTAATTTATAAATAGATAGATAGATAGATAGATAGATAGATAGATAGATAGATAGATAGATAGATAGATAGATAGATAGATAGATAGATAGATAGATAGATAGATAGATAGATAGATAGATAGATAGATAGATAGATAGATAGATAGATAGATAGATAGATAGATAGATAGATAGATAGATAGATAGATAGATAGATAGATAGATAGATAGATAGATAGATAGATAGATAGATAGATAGATAGATAGATAGATAGATAGATAGATAGATAGATAGATAGATAGATAGATAGATAGATAGATAGATAGATAGATAGATAGATAGATAGATAGATAGATAGATAGATAGATAGTAGATAGATAGATAGATAGATAGATAGATAGATAGATAGATAGATAGATAGATAGATAGATAGATACCTCGTAGATAGATGGATAGATAGACAGGCAGGTAGACAGACTGGCAGACCGACAGAAAACCACTTTTAATTGAAGAAGAATGGATGAGAGATCTTTCGTGTTGTGTTTCAAGTGCACTTGTCTCTCCTAGGGGCCAAGAATATTCGACCCTCCGCTCTGCGCATCTCTCCTGCGCTCACTCCAGTACTTTTTTGAGTGCCGATGAGCTGCCAGCTGTGCCTCATCAAGATCGCTCTTAAGATTTGAAGATTTCCAGCCAGAGGGACTGCTCGGGTAGCGCATTCTGGAGAACTCGTGCAGAGTGTACGGTAGAACTGTACTATAGATTTTACTCTATGTAAAAGATCTCTTATTGAGATTCAAGCGTTGCGATAATTCGGTCTCAACCCATCTCATCTATCTAATGCATAATTGAGAAGCCTCAATGCCGCTCCCAAAAAGCAACACCAAAGGCTCTTAAACACGAAAAAAAGCCAACTCACGAAAGAAAAGTTACTATTGAGACTTTTTAGCCGGCTTAGCGAATTCCATTCAAGCAATGGGTCTCGAAGAAGCAGAAGCAGATGTCAGGGGATGGCTGCAAGCATAGATGGAATAATGCTCAAGCATCAAGGAACTTTCTCACGCACTATAGCAGACTGGCTGAGTGAGCAGCTACTCAAGGGGACTCATTTGCTCCAGCAGTATTGGATTAATGCGGCATCCTCACGGCACTGGGCCTGAGGGCGGTGATCGATCACTGCATGGCAACTCCATCATTCGACACGCTCTCAGAATCCTTTTCACTCCATTATGAGAATCATCTTACACAGTCGGCTTCATGAGCATCATCGATTATTGAGGCATTGCGGAGGCTGCTTAAGCTTCTAACGCTGTTACCTGTCCATAGACATGTCACACATGCCTTCACTATAGACAAGACACATATCACAGTGCCATAGACACATGTCATAATGTACCATAGACACATGCCAGTACCATAGACACACGCCATATGTACCATAGACACACGCCATATGTACTATAGACACATGCCAGTACCATAGACACACGCCATATGTACCATAGACACACGCCATATGTACCATAGACACACGCCATATGTACCATAGACACATGCCAGTACCATAGACACACGCCATATGTACCAAGACACACGCCATATGTACTATAGACACATGCCAGTTCCAAATCAGACGTATCAAATAGCATCTGCTCCGAACTACGGCAAGGAATTCAGTATTGATGAAAGTTATAGAAATTCTGGCTGCAGAAATTCTGCATTCTGATTGGCTGAATTCAGCACCAGATGTCGTATCTGCTGTATAAGTAACGCCGTTGTATACTAATGATTTGCTAAATTTCCAAAATCAGTACAAGAAAGCTCACCTATTACAAGCCTGTTAAAATGCCACCCACCGTAAAACTGGCCCTCGCTCTGATAGCTCTGATTCACCTGATTGATTACCCAGCTCTCGCCTTGAACCAACCGGGTAAGACAGCGAGAACTTCTTTCAAACTTAATATCAAGAAAAATTCTCATTTTTCTACCCTAGTTGATTCTGTCCCAATTTATTAAATTTCAGATTTTTCACCTGAAGAAATTGCCAGCCTTAATGAGGCTATGGAAAAGCGATTTGCAGGTAAACACCTATTCTGTACGGCGTAAACACGAGTCTGTTTTGTAAATACCTTGATGTTAAGCAAGAATTATGGATTTATCGCTCCTCCTGCAGACCCGGAGAGCCTGTTCGGCAGTCCGCTGCAGTGGAACAGCGAGGACATCGAGTTCCGGCCGGCCTCCAGCACTGCGGGCTTCAAGCCGCTGAGAGGCAAGAGGACCCGAGGCCGAGGCAGACCTGATAACTGAGCAGCCTTTTAGACTGCAGACTAAACTACACACACCTGTACTCGAGCTTAACACCTTTGATTCGAAAGGAGCTCATTAAAGTTTCATGCCAATTCGGAAAACTTTGAATTAAAACTAAGTAGGATCCCTGCAAGAATTGGCTCGCATTTTTATTTAGCGTTTTGTCTTACTATAAGTAGAGAAATAAGCAAAATGATTTTTACCATTGAATTTGTTCAAACTGTCGATTGAAGTCTCGTAAAATTGAGCCAATGCTAATGCTTGTCGTGCTGATTGCACTATTATTAGATAAACCGCCAAAACGATGGCGCAAAACTGCATAGAAATGGCGCCAACATGCATAGAAATGGCACCAAATTGTATAGAAATGGCGCCAACATGCATAGAAATGGCGCCAAAATGTATAGAAATGGCGCCAACATGCATAGAAATGGCGCCAACATGCATAGAAATGGCGCCAACATGTATAGAAATGGCGCCAACATGCATAGAAATGGCACCAAATTGTATAGGAATGGCGCCAACATGCATAGAAATGGCGCCAACATGCATAGAAATGGCGCCAACATGCATAGAAATGGCACCAAATTGTATAGAAATGGCGCCAACATGCATAGAAATGGCGCCAAAATGTATAGAAATGGCGCCAACATGCATAGAAATGGCGCCAACATGCATAGAAATGGCGCCAACATGTATAGAAATGGCGCCAACATGCATAGAAATGGCACCAAATTGTATAGGAATGGCGCCAACATGCATAGAAATGGCGCCAACATGCATAGAAATGGCGCCAACATGCATAGAAATGGCGCCAAATTGTATAGAAATGGCGCCAACATGCATAGAAATGGCGCCCAAATGCATAGAAATGGTGCCAAAGTGCATAGAAATGGCACCAACATGCATAGAAATGGCGCCAACATGCATAGAAATGGCGCCAACATGCATAGAAATGGCGCCAACATGCATAGAAATGGCGCCAAATTGTATAGAAATGGCGCCAACATGCATAGAAATGGCGCCAACATGCATAGAAATGGCGCCAAATTGTATAGAAATGGCGCCAACATGCATAGAAATGGCGCCCAAATGCATAGAAATGGTGCCAAAGTGCATAGAAATGGCACCAACATGCATAGAAATGGCGCCAACATGCATAGAAATGGCGCCAACATGCATAGAAATGGCGCCAACATGCATAGAATTGGCGCCAACATGCATAGAAATGGTGCCAAAATGCATAGAAATGGCGCCAACATGCATAGAAATGGCACCAAATTGTATAGAATTGGCGCCAACATGCATAGAAATGGTGCCAAAATGCATAGAAATGGCGCCAAAGTGCATAGAAATGGCGCCAAAATGTATAGAAATGGTACCATAATGTACACAATTTAGTCTAGGAGTGCACATATGAAACTCCATGAAATGAAGACCTATTTCCTCCCATTCTTTCCTCGCCAACAGTAATTCAAGTGCATCAGAAATCTCAGTGCAAACGTTTAGGCTAATTTTTTGATAAGGCTAATCGTTTCAACTTGTGCCCGTTTTAACTATGCACCTCAGCACAGAGCCGCACAGGTTAAGTCCCCCCTGTCCGCAGCGAATATTGAATGGGAATTCAGTCAAGCTTGTTTGGCACACCTGGGCCACAGTGCCTTATCTTATCAGTTCTGGCGCACCCGCTAACCCTCTCTCCAGGGCAAACGGCCTCACGTAAGGTTGGGAGCAACCCCCTCCAACCTCCAACTGATAAGGAAAGTGGGGACGCCAGGTGTGCAGTCTGAGTAGGCCCAATATTAGCTATCTGTATGCACATGCATTTTATAGCGGACTCATCAAGAACCAGGGAAGCGAGGCGCACAAGAATTGTCTTCGGTCTTTTCATCTGTCAGTCTGTCGATTAAAAATGCAAATCACAGCATTTGTCTTTGCACTGCTGTCCCTGCCTGCTCTGGTGGCAGCGCAGGCGGCCTCGGCCGGCATCCAGTACATCATCGTGATCGACGCTGGCAGCACGGGCACCCGGCTGAACGCCTACAAGTTCCAGCTGGACGACAGCCACTCCACCGGGCTGAGGATCCTCGAGCTGAGGGACAAGAAGATCTCGCCAGGCATGTCGGCCTACAAGAACTTCCCGGGCCGCCTGCGGCAGGCTCTCAGCCCGCTGATGAAATTCGCCGAAGCTTACGTGCCGGCCAGTTTCCATGGCAACACCACAGCGATAGTGCGAGCGACGGCCGGCCTGCGACTGCTGGCGTCGAGGGATCGAGCCGCGGTGTCCCGGGTTGTCGTTGAAGTGCTGCGCAAGTCGCCATTCTTGGTGCCGGCCGCGGACGACAGGGCTGTGCGAGTCATCTCGGGCAGGGAGGAGGCCGAGTACGGCTGGGTGTCCGTGAACTTCCTCATGGACACCTTCGACCAGCCGGGCGGGGAGACTTACGGCATGTTGGACATGGGAGGCGGCTCCACACAGATCACCTTTGTGCCTAAGGAGGACGACTTGCAGGTGCGTAGTATCCTCAGATTAGTTAGTCAGTCAGTCAGTCAGTCAGTCAGTCAGTCAGTCAGTCAGTCAGTCAGTCAGTCAGTCAGTCAGTCAGTCAGTCAGTCAGTCAGTCAGTCAGTCAGTCAGTCAGTCAGTCAGTCAGTCAGTCAGTCAGTCAGTCAGTCAGTCAGTCAGTCAGTCAGTCAGTCAGTCAGTCAGTCAGTCAGTCAGTCAGTCAGTCAGTCAGTCAGTCAGTCAGTCAGTCAGTCAGTCAGTCAGTCAGTCAGTCAGTCAGTCAGTCAGTCAGTCAGTCAGTCAGTCAGTCAGTCAGTCAGTCAGTCAGTCAGTCAGTCAGTCAGTCAGTCAGTCAGTCAGTCAGTCAGTCAGTCAGTCAGTCAGTCAGTCAGTCAGTCAGTCAGTCAGTCAGTCAGTCAGTCAGTCAGTCAGTCAGTCAGTCAGTCAGTCAGTCAGTCAGTCAGTCAGTCAGTCAGTCAGTCAGTCAGTCAGTCAGTCAGTCAGTCAGTCAGTCAGTCAGTCAGTCAGTCAGTCAGTCAGTCAGTCAGTCAGTCAGTCAGTCAGTCAGTCAGTCAGTCAGTCAGTCAGTCAGTCAGTCAGTCAGTCAGTCAGTCAGTCAGTCAGTCAGTCAGTCAGTCAGTCAGTCAGTCAGTCAGTCAGTCAGTCAGTCAGTCAGTCAGTCAGTCAGTCAGTCAGTCAGTCAGTCAGTCAGTCAGTCAGTCAGTCAGTCAGTCAGTCAGTCAGTCAGTCAGTCAGTCAGTCAGTCAGTCAGTCAGTCAGTCAGTCAGTCAGTCAGTCAGTCAGTCAGTCAGTCAGTCAGTCAGTCAGTCAGTCAGTCAGTCAGTCAGTCAGTCAGTCAGTCAGTCAGTCAGTCAGTCAGTCAGTCAGTCAGTCAGTCAGTCAGTCAGTCAGTCAGTCAGTCAGTCAGTCAGTCAGTCAGTCAGTCAGTCAGTCAGTCAGTCAGTCAGTCAGTCAGTCAGTCAGTCAGTCAGTCAGTCAGTCAGTCAGTCAGTCAGTCAGTCAGTCAGTCAGTCAGTCAGTCAGTCAGTCAGTCAGTCAGTCAGTCAGTCAGTCAGTCAGTCAGTCAGTCAGTCAGTCAGTCAGTCAGTCAGTCAGTCAGTCAGTCAGTCAGTCAGTCAGTCAGTCAGTCAGTCAGTCAGTCAGTCAGTCAGTCAGTCAGTCAGTCAGTCAGTCAGTCAGTCAGTCAGTCAGTCAGTCAGTCAGTCAGTCAGTCAGTCAGTCAGTCAGTCAGTCAGTCAGTCAGTCAGTCAGTCAGTCAGTCAGTCAGTCAGTCAGTCAGTCAGTCAGTCAGTCAGTCAGTCAGTCAGTCAGTCAGTCAGTCAGTCAGTCAGTCAGTCAGTCAGTCAGTCAGTCAGTCAGTCAGTCAGTCAGTCAGTTAGTCAGTTAGTTAGTTAGTTAGTTAGTTAGTTAGTTAGTTAGTTAGTTGGTTAGTTAGTTCATTAATTAGCTAGCTAGCAACCGGCCGCCATCACAACCTGCCAGGACAGCTACCGAGTCGTGTTCGAGACGGTGCGGGGCCGGAACTACGCCCTGCACCAGCACAGCTACCTGGGCCTCGGCATGTCGCAGGCCATCCTCACAATGCTCGGCCACGTCGACGCTACCGCGGAGCCGACAGCCAACCTCAGTCGCTACGTGTCGCCCTGCCTTCACCCGGACTTTTCATCGACCTTCAGCTTCGGCAGCGTCACTGTAGACGTCGCGGGAGATCCCGACGTTGCTCCGGCTGACCGGCTGTCCGTCTGCCTCCGCGCCGCCCGACGCGCCCTCGCCGGCGGCAACGTGCACCAGCCGCCGGGCGTGAAGCACGCCAAGTTCGTGGCCGTCAGCTCATTTTTCTATGTAGCCCGCCAGCTGGTTGACTCGGACCCGCAGTGGCGCGCCGCTGTTCCCGGCAACGTGACGTTGATGCAGCTCGCCCAGGCCGCCGGGCGGATGTGCGCCAACCCGCCAACCTCTGGCAGGTACGCGCCCTACCTGTGCTTCAACCTGGCCCACATTATCACCCTGCTCAGGGAGGGCTACCGCTTCCAGGAAGAGCAGGCGCTATACGTCACTGACGCAATCGACGGCTACTCGGCTGGCTGGTCTCTGGGCCTGGCAATCCACTACCTGACCTGCCACGACCCTGTCATCGTCCGTTGCCTGGTGCCAAACTCGAGCCGCGGCTCCGCTGCCGCATCCCCGGAACTCTGGAGCTTCTTCATGACGGCTGCCGAGCTGCTGCTGCCTGCCGTCATCAACGCTGCTGGCGCTTGACGAGCTTCTTAATTGGCTGATGGGGTTGCTTTTTTACCTGTACAGACGGACAGGGACGAGTCAGGGAAGCTCGCCTCTGCTTTTCTGGGGGTTGGGTCTTTATTTTACATGAGTTTTATTTTTAAGCAGTTTAACTAATGAATTGGGAAAACTGTTGATGCAATAATACATTGCTGCAAATAACTTCCGATATCTACTATCCTTTTGGGCCTAAACTACAATTTATAATAGCAATTCTGAGACTAAGCCTGCCTACTTACAGTAGCTTTATCGCAACTTTACTTTCTATCAGTACAAATTGACTTTCTCAGAGAACATGATCCCGGCCCATTTTACTAGGGGTCAGATGCCCCCTTTCCAAAAGGTAGGTGGAAAGAGAGACAGACAGCGAGACAGCGAGACAGATAGACAGACAGACAGATAGACAGACAGACAGACAGACAGACAGACAGACAGACAGACATAAATCTCTCCGAGGCGCACTTCAAGCTGGCAGCATCTACTCAGCGCGGTCGGAAATGTGTTTGCAGCTGCACTGTGCTCGAATTCCTGTTCTGAAAAATATCATAAATTATCCCAGGCAGAGACCAGACGGCTCGCATTGTCAGAACAAAGTTTATGGGACTCTGGTGGCTCATAGCGATTCGAATCACGAACTCAGTTTGAGCAGACGAAGGATAAACAGTGAGCAGTCAGCTGAGTGCTCCTCAGCCTCCCTCCAAAGCTAACAAACAAGATTGGCAACTGTCTTTGAATAGGGCTTCAAGTTTATGCACTCCCTGTGAAAACATTAATTTCTACCTGGGTAGCTTCTGATACATGCAGAGATTCAGATTGGTTCAGAGCATTGTGATATTTATGGAACTGAAAGCTAAGTTGGTGACTCGGGCCCAATAATGGTCTATCTCATAAGTTTAAAGACAATAGAATAGGATATAATCGATAGAATAGGATAGAATTCATTGAATAGGAAAGAATCCATTCAACAGATAGAATCGATTGAATAGCATAAAATCGATTAAATAGAATAGAACGATATAATTGGATAGAATAGGACAGAATTGATAGTAAAGGATAGAATAGGATAGAATCGATAAAATATGATACTCGTAGAATCGATGTTATAGGATAGAATAGGATAGAATCCATTAAATAGGATAGAATCGATATTATAGGATAGAATAGGATAGATTTGATATTATAGGATAGAAAAGTATAGAATCGATTAAATATGATACTCGTAGAATCGATGTTATAGGATAGAATAGGATAGAATCCATTAAATAGGATAGAATCGATATTATAGGATAGAATAGGATAGAATTGATATTATAGGATAGAATAGTATAAAATTGATTAAATCGAATAGAATCGATATTATAGGATAGAATATAATAGAATCGATAAAATATGATACTTGTAGAATCGATTAAATAAGATAGAATTGATATTATAGGATAGAATAGTATAAAATTGATTAAATCGAATAGAATCGATTAAATATGATACTCGTAGAATCGATATTTTAGGATAGAATAGGATAGAATCCAATAAATAGGATAGAATCGATATTATAGGATAGAATAGTATAAAATTGATTAAATCGAATAGAATCGATATTATAGGATAGAATATAATAGAATCGATTAAATATGATACTCGTAGAATCGATATTTTAGGATAGAATAGGATAGAATCCAATAAATAGGATAGAATCGATACTATAGGATAGAATAGGATAGAATCCGTTAAATAGGATAGAATCGATATTATAGGATAGAATAGGATAGAATCGATATTATAGGATAGAATAGATTATAGTATATCAATTATAGGATATAATTATCGGATACTATGGGATAGACTATAGGATATAATTGATTATAGTATATAATAGGATAGAATCGATTAAAAGGATGAAGTATAGTTGATGGAAAAAGAAGGAGCACTTGTAAGATATAATTGAAAGAATGAATTGAATAGGATACATGTCAGTCCCAGTCAGCGGTTCAGTGATTTTCATATACCATTGCAATGGTGGACAGAGAGATGCCATTATGCATGCATGCAGGGCGGAGTCCGGGAGAGCCGTTAATAACGCTACTCTAACTCTACAGAAGTACCGCATTACGCTCGTAATAATTTCCAGACTTGGTTGCGGAAAATCCGATCTTCACAGCTACTGCAAAACTAAGAAATGAGAACAGTCAGAGAAAAATCTCATTAGTTACTTTTCAACAGGCAGGTGGCTCTCGCCAGATTCTTACAGTAACTCAAGATTTTCGAAGGCTCCAGCCATCTCTCCATGAGCCTTGGAATTGTGTATATATTCCGCTAAAAACGGCCACTATTGTCTTTGTACGCCCGCAGTCTGTTGTTGAAGTCAGGCTGTTTGAAAAATTACATCTCTTCTGGCATCTGCCGCCCCTGCACTCCCTCATTAGGGCAGGGCGAGGAGGCCTGAGAGATACCGACAGCCAATGACGATGAGAGAAGAAGGGAAAGAGGGGGCAGAGAGGGTGAAAGACAAGACAAGAGGGTGAAAACTTGCTACATAAGCGGCAGTCGTAATGCTTCAATGCAAGACTATACCCATGTGCAGCGGTGTTGTATACTGCACAGCTCAGTTTGACTGCAATACTCGAACTATTTTTTTCATAAGGCCCCGAAGACCATCAAGTTTGTTAGAGGAACCTATGCAGTTTGGCATGCCGCTCCGGCAACCTGAGTCGGTCGGCATGCCCTCAGTTAGCAGTCGCTTGTCCAATCGACAGGCGCACCAGGTGTCCAGAAACCGATGGACTTCGCGGCTCTGCGGTTGCTTCTCCGCTAACTCGGAAGCAACTGTCGATGCGTGGACGAATGGTAAGTACATTTATGTCCCTAAAAGTACATGTAGTACGTAACGGTAGCTAGAGATCAAAGTGTATAAGTGCGGAAGGCCATTATAATCATCCCTCAGCGATCCTCCTCAACTGCCGTGCTTGTGTATCAGCACACGTAGGCTGGTTAGGGTTCCTCTCCTTTTTATGCCTAACAGCGTGTTTTTTAAGCAAACTATAGAGTTTCTCTAGTTCCCCGTAATCCTCCGTCTCGTTGATTTCCGCCATTATTTTGGAGCCCTTCAGATTGTCAAGAGGAATCTATAGCGAGTAATAAACATTCGCCAATGCCGTATTTAACCCTTATGCTTTCGATGCCCACGCAGCGAAGCGGGCATGCCTCAGACTGGCTGCCCCCGCAGCGAGCTCGATAGTGTTTCTCCCGCGGCCAGCCAGCCTGCAGCTGCTGCCGTGCTTTTCCAGCTGCGTCGAGACAAAAGTACATACCCCGTATGAGGAGATTTGGCTAGAAGATCGGCCTAGCTATGTAGGAATTCCTAGGAGACATCAAATGCAATGAAGCCCTCCTCGCCTAGCGCCTAATCAACATTCTACTTTTTGCCAATACTTGCTACCAACTGTTCTCTACTTGTCGCAGTGTTGCCTCTGACAATGCAAATTTTTAGGCAGGCCCCTGCCGAACAGGCCTGATCGTCAATTGCAACAGAATTCCGAGCATTTAGAAGAGAATTCAAAGCAGAATTCAGAGAAAAACCGTCCAGAGCAGCGTCCAGACCAGTGCTCGGAGCAGCGTCCAGACCAGTGCTCGGAGCAGCGTCCAGACCTGTGCTCGGAGCAGCGTCCAGACCAGTGCTCGGAGCAGCGTCCAGACCTGTGCTCGGAGCAGCGTCCAGACCAGTGCTCGGAGCAGCGTCCAGAGCAGTGCTTGGAGCAGCGTCCAGAGCAGTGCTCGGAGCAGCGTCCAGAGCAGTGCTCGGAGCAGCGTCCAGAGCAGTGCTCGGAGCAGCGTCCAGAGCAGTGCTCGGAGCAGCGTCCAGAGCAGTGCTCGGAGCAGCGTCCAGAGCAGTGCTCGGAGCAGCGTCCAGAGAAGAATCCAGAAAAGCGTCCAGCTCATTCAATGCAAATTTCGATGCAACATTACCAACCAAAATCACAGCTACATGTTGGCAACTACGCCAACTTGTCAGTCAGTCAAAGGGCAAAAAAACCAGGTCACGAATACGTCAACCTGCCGCACATAGGTCAGCGTGCTCAAGTGGCTGGCCACGTGGAACCGTGCTCAGCCTACATGGACATCGATTACTCAACCGGCGTTGGCAGGCCGGCTGCGACCGACTGGCAGAAGCAGCACGCAGCCGTTTTGAGGTGATTTTTCATAAAATTTCTCGCAGTTAAAAATCATTAGAAATACTCCGAGCTATACGAGCTATATACACCAGAAGCTTAAGCTTAAATTTGTAAAGTCAGACCCGACCATCAAATTTATGTCGATTTCGGCATATCCGTCATGCGATTCGATACCTCATTTGATGGCGGTCTAATCGAGCTTTTACCGCTAAGCTACTCTGCACCCTAACCCCTAATTAGCAGGTGTTCTGCCAGTTCTTGCCAGCATCAGCAGCAGGGACACCAGCAGCTGGACTATGCTCAGCTTGACAACATTCAAGCTGCATCTTCTAATGACACCAAGCCGAAACCAGAAACCGCGGCAGCAGGGGCTGTTGTCTACTGCGAGATCGACCTGCGAGCTACCGCCGCCCTTGCGGACACGCTTCGAGAAGAGCAGCAGCAGCAGCAACAGCAGCAGCAGACATCAGACAGTCGAGACGCTCCTCAGCGAGCCTCCTCATTCACGCGCATCCGGTCCACTGTGAGCCGGTCCCTCAGCCGCCTCTCGGCCCGGCGTCAGCTGAGCTCGCCATCTTCGGGAGCGGAAAATTGAATTTTAATAAATTATTTCCAATGCTTTTCTGCTGTTTCTCTTCACCGAACTTAACCTGCCGTCATGGCGCGTCCTTTCTCTCTGTATTTACAAAGTCTGTCTGTTGTGTCGCAATGTTTTGCATTCTCACCTTTTCGTCTCGTTGAGTCATCAGGTCGACCTGACTACCAAGTCCTACTGTACATGTAAGTACATGGATAGACTGAATGTTGTCTGCATTCGAATAAGAAAATATAGAATCTGTATTTTGATTATCGCTCAACTTTTCCTGCTTATACATCAGTGCATCAGAGCCTCACATTCATGACAGCACCTCTGACATACATGACAGCACCCCTCAAATCCATGACAGCACCCCTCAAATCCATGACAGCACCCCTCACATCCATGACAGCACCTCAGACATCCATGACAGCACCCCTCGCATCCATGACAGCACCTCAGACATCCATGACAGCACCCCTCGCATCCATGACAGCACCTCAGACATCCATGACAGCACCCCTCGCATCCATGACAGCACCTCAGACATCCATGACAGCACCCCTCACATCCATGACAGCACCCCTCGCATCCATGACAGCACCTCAGACATCCATGACAGCACCCCTCGCATCCATGACAGCACCTCAGACATCCATGACAGCACCCCTCGCATCCATGACAGCACCTCAGACATCCATGACAGCACCCCTCGCATCCATGACAGCACCTCAGACATCCATGACAGCACCCCTCACATCCATGACAGCACCCCTCGCATCCATGACAGCACCTCAGACATCCATGACAGCACCCCTCACATCCATGACAGCACCTCAGACATCCATGACAGCACCCCTCACATCCATGACAGCACCTCAGACATCCATGACAGCACCTCAGACATCCATGACAGCACTCCTCACATCCATGACAGCACCTCAGACATCCATGACAGCACCTCTACCATCTTTAACAGCACTCCCATCACCCCATATAGTGACAAGCCTGACAACACCACAATATCTTCATGGCACCCATAAAAACTTACCCTGACAACGAATTCTGCCTCATATTTCACTACACCGAGCCAACAACGTCCTGTACAATCGCGCAGGGTTACGTGTACTCATTTATATATCTCAAAGCCGCAGAGGCACCTGATTGAATTCTGCAGATCGCAATCTGACTAATGCAAAACTTCCTCAGTCACTAAGCAATCAATCACAGCGGTTAGCAACTAAAACTGGAATTTCTATCTATCAGTCCCCGAGCGGCAAGCCGCATTCTTCAGATAGAATTTCGCCGATCAATTTGAGTACAGAAACAAGTCCCCAGACTCCCCTGTCCCCTGGCAAAAGTGCAGCGGCTTCCCAGCCAAGAAGTAAACAATAAATGAGTTAACAAAATACCGGAAAATTAAGAAAACTTTTTTATTAAATGTGAGAAGCATCTAAAAATCATAAATGTTTGTTCGGTGCGGTGCATTCCAGCTGATTCCTCCATGAAAACGGGGGGCATTCAATGGTGACGAGGCGCTTTACAAACGATCGCATACATAGGAGCAACTAAAGGAAATATTTTTGAAACTCTATGCTCAAAAGTCGCTACTAACGATTCTCTCATGCGAGTAGTGCAATCAGCGTTTAGCTTAAAATTGAATAACTTGAAAAAAACGATTTTTTGTAAAAAAAAAACAAGCAGCACCGTACAAATATGTGAACGCATTAATACGGCTACCACCCACCCCCCACGGAGTTGTTAAAACTTAAATTCATAAACCAAATTCTATAGAAACAAACTAAAATCAACATCTTTTCTATAAAAAGACAATTTGACGACGACAAAAACTGTAAAAAACGGTACAAAAATACAGCGACGGCAGCGCACCAACACTCTGATGAATTCTGGAACATCTTGCTCTGCTAGCAGAACTTTGGCCTGCTTTTTTCTGCCAGGGGTCCGAGGTAACGAATTAGGGTATCGATTTTACCCCAAGGTAACTAATTAGGGTATCGATTATACCCCAAGGTAACTAATTAGGGTACCGATTTTACCCCAAGGTAACTAATTAGGGTATCGATTTTACCTTAAGGTAACTAATTAGGGTATCGATTTTACCCCAAGGTAACTAATTAGGGTATCGATTTTACCCAAGATAACTAACTAGGGTATCGATTTTACCCAAAGGTAACTAAATAGGGTATCGATTTTACCCTAAAGTAACTAACTATAAGGTATTTATTTTACCCCAAGGTAACTAATTAGGGTATCGATTTTACCCAAAGGTACGAGTAACTAACTATGGTAACCATCTTATCCCAAAGAACCTACGCTTCTACAAGTCAGATCAAAAGTAAATAAAAAAGTATGGAAAAGTTAATTCCCACTGACTATATGCCTATAAACCAAGGTAGAACTCACTAAAATTCGAAAAGGAAGATGTCACTTCAAACACAGAGCTTTCATTGAAATTCAACAAATCCTGCCTTCTGCGGTGAAGCAAGTTAAAAGTAGAAAAAATTATGGGAAAAAATAGAATTTTTGGTGCAAAGTTTCTTTGTGCTTTTATTCACTGCTGCTGCGGCTGATGGTGCCTCCCGTCCGGTGCCTGCTGGGCCTGCAAAGCAAGGCTGCGATGAGGTCGGGGTCTCCCGGAGCTGGGTAAATACACTGACGCCTTGGCTATGGGCTGCTGGCCGCCTGAACCTCCCTGCAGTTTGTAGGGTAGATTGTGCAATAGTTTGTGGTGTAGATTGTGCAGTAGCTTGCGGTGTAGATTGTGCAGTATTTTTATTGTGGATTTAGCGGTTATATATTTTATTGTTTTGCAGTTTTCATGATTTTTTCTGTGATTATAGTTTAGGTGCAGTAGATTTTTTAAGCATTTTACTTAAGCTAAGGTAGATGCATGGCAGATTTTAAGTAGTTTGTTGATTATGCGAGGTTTGCATTCTTCAGGCTCAATTTTAGTGTGAGCGAAGGCGCTCTGCACTCACGAGCTGCTGTGGCGAGGCAGTCCTGGGCGAGTTTTCAGCCGATGCGTTTCCGAAACCGACCGGCGGCGGGATGAAGCCTCCAGCTGCCACCAGGGACGCCGCGTCCGCAGCTGTTGATGCCGACATTCGACCGGACACCGCCGAGCGCGGAGTGACGGGCGGCGGAAGGTCGGAGGGCCGCTGGTAGCCCTGCCAGCCACCGATCACGGCCGGGCTCAAGTGCTGCGGGCTGCGGGTCGGCGGAGGCTTTGGTAGGGGATTCTTGGCCGGGGATTCTCCTGGAAGGAATTCCCTTTGAGGTGATTCTTGTCATGTAGATGAAGGAGATTCTCAGAGATGGGATTTTTGTCGATTGGGGGTTCTTCTGAAGGGGATTCTCCTGGAGGGGATTCTCCTGGAGGAGATTCTAGAGGGGATTCTCCTGGAGGAGATTCTAGAGGGGATTCTCCTGGAGGAGATTCTCCTGGAGGGGATTCTCCTGGAAGGAATTCCCTTTGCGGTGATTCTTCTCATGTAGATGAAGGAGATTCTCAGAGATGGGATTTTTGTCGATTGGGGGTTCTTCTGAAGGGGATTCTCCTGGAGGGGATTCTCCTGGAGGAGATTCTGGAGGGGATTCTCCTGGAGGAGATTCTCCTGGAGGAGATTCTAGAGGGGATTCTCCTGGAGGGGATTCTCCTGGAGGAGATTCTAGAGGGGATTCTCCTGGAGGAGATTCTGGAGGGGATTCTCCTGGAGGGGATTCTCCTGGAGGAGATTCTAGAGTGGATTCTCCTGGAGGAGATTCTCCTGGAGGGGATTCTCCTGGAGGAGATTCTCCTGGAGGGGATTCTCCTGGAGGAGATTCTGGAGGGGATTCTCCTGGAGGAGATTCTCCTGGAGGAGATTCTCCTGGAAGGGATTCTCCTGGAAGGGATTCTCCTGGAGAAAATTCTCCTGGAGGGAATTCTCCTGGAGAAAATTCTCCTGGAGGGAATTCTCCTTGTATAGATTCTCCTGGAGGAAATTCTCCTGGAGGAGGTTCTCCTGAAAAGAATTCTCTTGAGAGGTAATTTTCGATTAGTGAATTTCCCAGAAAAAAATCCGTTATAGGTATTGTCAAGTTTGGGATTCTCCTAGAAAGGATACTCAGTTGGAGATTCTTTTAGAGGGGATGCTCAGGTGGGACTGAGATAATGAATTTATTGGAGTTCTTGGGAATTAATTCTTTGATAAAATTTTCTCGCTTGATTTCCTGCTTCATTAAAAATATTACAGATAATAATAAAATATAGCTTACGGTTGCAGAGGTTGCAGAGGCGCCGTTGAGCTGGAAAAGCCGTTCTGACCCGGACTGCTGGACAAAGCCGTGGGCAGAGAGGGAGAAGGCGATTGCTGGCGACCTCCGCTGCCTCCACTGCCGCCTCGCTTGCCTTTTGCTTTTTTCTTCTTCCGAGTTGGCGCCAATTCAGACGGTGGCAGCTGCTGCGCCTGAAGCTGCTGGGGTGGCGGCAGATGTGGCGGCGTCGGCTCCGTGTGCAGCTGGTGACGCAAAACTGCGGCGCCTCCCCCACCTGAGTAATTCAGCGGCATGAGCTGCGGCGGCGGGCCGATGAGACGCTGCTTGTCCGGGGGAGTTCGCGGAGCTGCATGGAGAGCCGGTTTTTATTAAAGGTGTGAGGGGTTGGCTGGGTGAGGGGTTGGCTGGGTGAGGGGTTGGCTGGGTGAGGGGTTGGCTGGGTGAGGGGTTGGCTGGGTGAGGGGTTGGCTGGGTGAGGGGTTGGCTGGGTGAGGGGTTGGCTGGGTGAGGGGTTGGCTGGGTGAGGGGTTGGCTGGGTGAGGGGTTGGCTGGGTGAGGGGTTGGCTGGGTGAGGGGTTGGCTGGGTGAGGGGTTGGCTGGGTGAGGGGTTGGCTGGGTGAGGGGTTGGCTGGGTGAGGGGTTGGCTGGGTGAGGGGTTGGCTGGGTGAGGGGTTGGCTGGGTGAGGGGTTGGCTGGGTGAGGGGTTGGCTGGGTGAGGGGTTGGCTGGGTGAGGGGTTGTCTGTGTGATAGATTTGACAGGTTTATCAGTTTTTTACTGAATTAGCCATTAATAGTGATAAAGAAGCAAAAAATGGCGTGGAACTAACGATGACCTCCAGCAATGGAATCTCCGTCTCTGCCAAACTGCGCAGGAGGCGGTGGTGCCGGCGCTGGCAGCTGCGATGACAACGTCACCGGTGGCTGTTGCTGCGAGGCTTCTGAAGCTGCGTAGCCGCCTCCAGCCGCCGCGACGGCATCCACCGAGCCGTTGTTTTCAGCCATCTGGCGCTGCAGTTTGTAGGGCGGCTGCGACCGCGTCAGCCGACGATCGGGATGGGGTGGCTGCTGCGGCGACTGCGGAGTTTGTGGCGTCTGCGGCGTTCGGCTCCTCGGCGAAGCCGTCGGCCGCGGGCCGCCCCTGGCCGCAGTTGGCCGCCTGGACTCTTGAGCCACCGATGATGCTGCGTTGAAATCTTCGCTGTCCATCGTGCGATAGGACTCGAGCAGCTGCAGCTGCTGCTGCTGAGGCTGGCGATGCTGCTGGGACGGGTCCGGCTCGCGGCGCTCGAACCCGTTTTCTGCGTCGCAGGCGTCTGCCGAGTCTTGATGGCCCTCCCGCTGCTCCTCCCGCTGCTCCTCCTGCTGCTGCTGAACTGGTGCCACGACGCCTCTGAGACGGCGCCGGGTAGACGAAGACGGCGACTTTGACCGGCTGGAGGGGGGTGTCGCTGGTGGCCTGGGCTGAATGTCCTGCGGGAGTGACAGAGTGACACACTGGTGGAGTGACACATTGGCTGAGTGACACATTGGCTGAGTGACACATTGGCTGAGTGACACATTGGCTGAGTGACACATTGGCTGAGTGACACATTGGCTGAGTGACACATTGGCTGAGTGACACATTGGCTGAGTGACACATTGGCTGAGTGACAAATCGGCTGAGTGACACATTGGCTGAGTGACACATTGGCTGAGTGACACATTGGCTGAGTGACACATTGGCTGAGTGACACATTGGCTGAGTGACACATTGGCTGAGTGACACATTGGCTGAGTGACACATTGGCTGAGTGACACATTGGCTGAGTGACACATTGGCTGAGTGACACATTGGCTGAGTGACACATTGGCTGAGTGACACATTGGCTGAGTGACACATTGGCTGAGTGACACATTGGCTGAGTGACACATTGGCTGAGTGACACATTGGCTGAATGACACATTGGCTGAGTGACACACTGGCTGAGTGACACATTGGCTGAGTGACACATTGGCTGAGTGACACATTGGCTGAGTGACACATTGGCTGAGTGACACATTGGCTGAGTGACACATTGGCTGAGTGACAAATCGGCTGAGTGACACATTGGCTGAGTGACAAATCGGCTGAGTGACACATTGGCTGAGTGACACATTGGCTGAGTGACACATTGGCTGAGTGACACATTGATAAAGTGGGACCTGAACTAAATGAAATTCAGATTAATTCATTCACTCGTAACTGAATGCTCTCATGCTTATAAAAACACTTAAATTTGTTGTTAGGGTGGTTATAAACGTTATAAAAGTAAAAGGCTAGCTATAAATAAACAAAAAAAACAAATCTTTATGAGCATTATGAGCAGTTTGTCTCACTGCCGGGTCGTTCGTGTCAGCTGAGAGTCTTCGGTCTCCCAGTTGCGCCGGCTGCTCACCGCCAGATTCGTAGCAGGAGGCGTCCAGCGAGACGGTCCTGGTGGAGCAGTGCAGCATCGGCGGCCTTCTGCTGGCGCCACCTTCAGCCAGCTGTGCGGCCTGAGTCCCCTGATCCGCTTGTTCTTCATCAGAACCGTCATCCTCTTCATCATTGCTTGAGCAGCTGCTTTCGTTCCGTTGTTGCTGCTGTGGCTGTTGCTGGGGTTGAGTTTGAAGCGTGTTAGAGCTGTGTGTTAGAGCTATTAGCTGCGCTTGTCAACTACTGTTAGGGTTGGGGTTGGGGTTAGGGTTATGTTTATGGTTAGGGTTGGGGTTAGGGTTAGTGTTGGTGTTAATGCTACAGTGGCATTTGGGTTGCGCTACTAATGAAAAGTGCATGTACTACTGTAAGTACCAAATTGACAGGCGCTCGCATCTGATCCTGCAGCGAGTTCTGGCTGGCCAGTTCGAGGTCCTTGCACCGCTGCCTGTAGTGGCTGGCCAGGATCAGCTTGCAGTAGTTCAGCTGCCGCTGCTTGGCGTAGTCCCACGGGGTGGCGTGGTCCCGGTCCCGCGCCTCCATGTCGGCTGCGGAGCGGTTCGGGAGACTGATGGAGTGACAGGCTGATTGAGTGACAGGTTGATGGAGTGACAGGCCGATGGAGTGACAGGCTGATTGAGTGACAGGTTGATGGAGTGACAGGCTGATGGAGTGACAGGCTGATTGAGTGACAGGTTGATGGAGTGACAGACTGGTGGAGTGATAGACTGATGGAGTGGCAGACTGATGGAGTGACAGACTGGTGGAGTGACAGACTGGTGGAGTGACAGACTGGTGGAGTGACAGACTGGTGGAGTTACAGACTGATAGAGTGACAGCTGATAGAGCGACAGGCTGATGGAGTGACAGGCTGATGGAGTGACAGGCTGATGAAGCGACAGGCTGATGGAGTGACAGGCTGATGGAGTGACAGGCTGATTGAGTGACAGACTGATGGAGTGACAGGCTGATGGAGTGACAGGCTGATGAAGCGACAGGCTGATTGAGTGACAGGCTGATGGAGTGACAGGCTGATGGAGTGACAGGCTGATTGAGTGACAGACTGATGGAGTGACAGACTGATGGAGTGACAGGCTGATGGAGTGACAGGCTCCGAACTCACCACCCTGGTCCAGCAGGAAGTTGAGCACTTCGCCGTGGCCACCGATAGTGGCGAGGTGAACAGCGGACCGGCTGTCCTGGTCGCGGTAGTCAATGATGGACTTGCCGCCCACCTCCATGATGATCTTGCAGGCCGGGAGCGACCCTGCAAGCGGTTGGTTTGGTTCCGTGAAAATATTGCTTGCATTCGGTGTCTTCTAAAAGAAAGTGTTTCTTCGAAACAGAAACAGATTCCTCACCCTGCTCAGCGGCCACCATCAAGACGTTTTTTCCGCTCATGTCTGTCACGACCGCGTTTTCCTCGGTGATGAGGGTCTGCAATTGAGATGAGCTGCGTTAGCGAGAATTCTCCCAGAATCTCCACCGAGATTTCCCCTGGGACCCCATGGAATTCCCCTCAGAATTCCCCACTGACAATATTGCTCTGAAAGATTTCTGAAGAAAATCGATATTGATATTGAGCTGACCCTCAGGCACTCCAGCGGTTCCTGGCGCCTGACGGCCCAGTGCAGGAAGGTCCAGCCGGAGGCGTCCCGCTCCATGCCGTCGGCGAATTCGTCGACTTGGACCAGCCGGCTGAGGATGGCGAAGTGGTCGATGTTGTCGAGACGGCAGGCCCACATGGACGGCGTGGTCAGGTCTCTGTCCCGGACGCTGGGGTTGGCCCGGCTCTTCAACAGGATCTGCGGGGTGCGGTGATTCTCAGGATGAGACGGTTCTGAGGATGAGACGATTCTCAGGGTGAGACGATTCTCAGGGTGAGACGATTCTCAGGATTCTTATCTCACAATTCTCACAATTCTCACAATTCTCAGAATGAGACGATTCTCAGGATGAGACGATTCTCGGGATGAGACAATTCTCAGGGTGAGACGATTCTCAGGATTCTCATCTCACAATTCTCACAATTCTCACAATTCTCAGAATGAGACGATTCTCAGGATGAGACGATTCTCGGGATGAGACAATTCTCAGGATGAGACGATTCTCAGGATGAGACGATTCTCAGGGTGAGACGATTCTCAGGGTGAAACGATTCTCAGGATTCTCATCTCACAATTCTCACAATTCTCACAATTCTCAGAATGAGACGATTCTCAGGATGAGACGATTCTCGGGATGAGACAATTCTCAGGGTGAGACGATTCTCAGGATTCTCATCTCACAATTCTCACAATTCTCACAATTCTCAGAATGAGACGATTCTCAGGATGAGACGATTCTCAGGATGAGACGATTCTCAGGATGAGACGATTCGAACCTTACCTTCAGACACTCTGTGGTGTGCGTGGTGACGGCCCAGTGCAGCGGTGCGCGCCCCATGCTGTCCTGACAGTCAACACTTGCCCTATGATTGACAAGCAGCTCGGTGAAATTCCACAGGCCTTTGTGAGCGGCCAGGTGCAACGCTGTTGACTGATCTGGAAATATTGGATTCGAAGTTTTCAGCTGCAAATCAGAGTGTCAAAGTCTGAGTCGAAGTCAAATAGGGCTCAACTATTCGACAAATGGTGTAAACTTTTGGGACAACCGGAGGAAGGAAGCTGAGGACATCACTAGTCTATACATAGTCTTATGTATAGTCTCGCCTCAAACTGCACAGGCGCGCTTATGCAGCGCACCCTACTGAGCAAGCTGAGCTTTCAGTAGAAAAGCAAGAAAATTCAAAGAATTTTTAGCGGCGCAATGCAAAAAACTCGAGTAAAATAAAATGCGAAACAAACCGTGCGCGACAGCGTTGACATCGGCACCGTGGCGGAGCAGCCAATCCGCGGTGTCGAACTGCTCGAACTGCACGGCGTACATCAGCAGGCCGCGGCCCATGCCGTCGCACTCGTCCAGGCAGGCCGGGTCTGCCACGGAAAGGAGAGAGAAGGGAGAGAGAGGAGTGAGAGAGAGAGCTCGAGAACAATGGCAGCTCGGTGGCAGCAAATGAGCTTGGCAATTTAGAGAAAAGAAGAGAAGTGACAGAAGGGTGACGAGAGGTGCGCGCACCCGATATCTGTATGATGCATGCCTGTCCCGCGCATACCCGCTGCCAAACCCAGTGGCTTGTGCAAACAATTGAATCAAGAGCAGAGTGTGAGAGAGGGAGGCAGTGAGTGTGGCAGAGCAGAGCCAGACCCGACAGTTTTTTAAGACTTTTATGCAGTCATTTTTCTCTCATTTCTGATTCCGCTCCGTCACCCCACCCTCGCATCGGGTGCCTGCTGCCTATTATTTGCGAGTCAAAGCCGCTCAGTGTGGCGGCCCCATGCTGAGCTTTTCATTGCTTTCCCGCATGCTGTAGGCCCCGTTGTCTGATTAATAGGCAGCTGCTTATTAGATATGAATCTGGGCTGCACTCAGGTGTGAATTGCATTAATGCGTTTTTCCTAGAAATTGATGAAATATTGCAGTTTTCACCTGTACCAGTCCAACCAGTCCAACCGGTATCTAAGCAGCACCTATGGGTGTCCAACCGGTATCTAAGCAGCACCTATGGGTGTCCAACCGGTATCTAAGCAGCACCTATGGGTGTCCAACCGGTATCTAAGCAGCACCTATGGGTGTCCAACCGGTATCTAAGCAGCACCTATGGGTGTCCAACCGGTATCTAAGCAGCACCTATGGGTGTCCAACCGGTATCTAAGCAGCACCTATGGGTGTCCAACCGGTATCTAAGCAGCACCTATGGGTGTCCAACCGGTATCTAAGCAGCACCTATGGGTGTCCAACCGGTATCTAAGCAGCACCTATGGGTGTCCAACCGGTATCTAAGCAGCACCTATGGGTGTCCAACCGGTATCTAAACAGCACCTATGGGTGTCCAACCGGTATCTAAACAGCACCTATGGGTGTCCAACCGGTATCTAAACAGCGCCTAGGGGTGTCCAACCGGTATCTAAGCAGCACCTATGGGTGTCCAACCGGTAGCTACCACGGCACCGCATAATCCGACAAACTCTAGAAATATTCGCTCTGGCCTTAGCTGTCGCCATTGAGTACTTCTAACAATGCATTTACCTGTACTAAACGACATATTATGCCCAAAAAATTACAACTCCGCCAATCAACTTTGAGTGGCGGACTCAAGACTTTTAGGGCGCGTTTGTTTTTACTAAAATAGAAAAATGGGAAAGATCTCTGCCAAAACACCCAAGTGTTTGTCTCCCGACCCTGGTCTCTCGACCCTGGTCTCCCGACCCTGGTCTCTCGACCCTGGTCTCTCGACCCTGGTCTCTCGACCCTGGTCTCTCGACCCTGGTCTCTCGACCCTGGTCTCTCGACCCTGGTCTCTCGACCCTGGTCTCTCGACCCTGGTCTCTCGACCCTGGTCTCTCGACCCTGGTCTCTCGACCCTGGTCTCTCGACCCTGGTCTCTCGACCCTGGTCTCTCGACCCTGGTCTCTCGACCCTGGTCTCTCGACCCTGGTCTCTCGACCCTGGTCTCTCGACCCTGGTCTCTCGACCCTGGTCTCCCAACCCTGGTCTCCCGCCCCTGGTCTCCCGACCCTGGTCTCCGCCCCTGGTCTCCGCCCCTGGTCTCCGTACTGTTGCTGTGCAGAGCTTTCAGAGTCTCCAAGTCGCCAGTTTTGCTGGCGCTGAGTGCCAGAGACATGCCCAGAGGCAAGCCAGGCTCCTGAGACCGCAGCAGGCTCATCCTCCGGCCTTCGAGGTCCTGCCAGCGCCACTCGAATTGTTCCGGCCGTTCCACGGGCGGCGTCATTGGCGACAGTCCCCGCAGAGACGAGTTGCTTAGCGACGCGTTGTCTTTGTCCCGGTTTTCTAAGCGGCGACGCAGGTACCGATAGTACTTCTGCATGTGCAGCAAAGCCAAGTTCAGGGCGTCGCGGACTTCGGCGCATTCCGGTGTTGAGTCGAGTTTTAACAGAAACTGATGGATGTAAGCAGATGTTTTCTGAAAGTCTGAAATGTATTTTAGGGTGAATTATTTGAATTATTAGATACGCTTTAGCCAATTTTGAGAGTTATGGCTCAAAAGCTCAGTAGCCATTTTGAGAGTTGGTATGAAAATAAAAATTCACGACAAAACAAACGATTTGTTGCTAAAACTATTTTATATTCATAGCATCATCAAAAACTTTGTGTAACTTTTATTCTTTTATAATTTACACTCTAATCACTTTAAAGTTTTTCCCTATTCTCTGGTAATTTAACCTACTGACAAAAGCCTTGAGGCGCCTTATAAGCGCGACTAATCTACCAACCAATTAAATTTAAGTATAATGGTCACAAACATAAAGGCCATATATTTGTCCGCAAGTCATCTAATTTGTAAGGCAATGCAGAAAAATACACCAAAATGTTACTCACATAGGGGAAAAGTTGACGCAGGGAATTATTATACACGACCACTTTACACTTACCTTTTCTTTTCACCGCCATAATATTGGAAGCCGTGAGCGTTTTACTGTGTGAAATAACCAGACTCGAATGATGACTTTCTAGCCATCGATAAGTGATGGTGACAAAGTCACCTGAATTGCAGTGTTTGTTTTTATCAGGGTCAATAGTTGTGATAGCAGTGGTAAGATTTTTAAAAAATAATTTTTCGACAGAACTAAAGTTAAAAATTAGGTTTCGTAAACAACCTAAAGAAACATCGTTTTTAACAAATTTTTATTTTCAATTTTTGCAAAACTTGTTTTTATTATTTATTAAGTTCTAGAGATTGTTTAAAATAGTTTTTTGCATACCTAATTACGACGTTTTTACTAAAACTAATTTAAAATTTACGTAATAATTCAAAGTGTACATTCAGATCTAGATGTCACTGCAGCGTAAAATTTCTACTTAAAGAATTAAATTAATTTACATTTTACAGAAGTAAAATATGACTTGGTATATTCGTAGCTTATAGATTTAGTAAATTTGATTGGGCAATAGTCTAAAAAATTATTTGCTTGAGCAGAGTACAGTGGCGTAGCCAGGAATTTTAATTGGGTTGGGGTCGGGTTGGCCTGGCCCTGGCTGACCATGCCTTATGCCATTGCCCCTTTTGGCGCCGCAGGCACTCATTTTGGCGCCACAGGCACTCATTTTAGCGCCACAGGCACTCATTTTGGCGCCGCAGGCACTCATTTTAGCGCCACAGGCACTCATTTTGGCGCCGCAGGCACTCATTTTGGCGCCGCAGGCACGCAATTGCCTCATGGGGGACGCGCCCCCCCGCCCCCTGGCTACGCCACTGCAAGAGTACGAAATGCTAGGCCTACTACTAACACCACTACTAGGGCTAGGCCTAAGGCCTACCCTGCTAGACTTGCCTCTGACTGACTGCAAAAAAAAATAATAAGGAGAAAAGTTTTATTCTGGTCATTGGGGCGAGAGCTATGTGTCTGAAATATTAGTTTTGTGTTTTTAGCATTAAATAGTAAAACTAAATAATATAATATTTAATTAGGTGGGATGCAAGACAATGACTTATCTTAAGTCAAGAGAGGTGAACTGGTGAAGCACATGTTATCACAATGCCAATGGCTACCAATATCACTAAATGTACATATGACATAGCATATGATATGCCCTGGTTATTAAAAATTGCATATTTCTCATAATGTCTTTTGACTATATGTTTTATACTAGAGGATTCTAACCTCAAATAGACCTAGGTTAGGATTAATAAGAACTTTTATTAGTATAGGCCTAGTCATATAAAACCTTGGCCTAGTCATTATAAATTATATAAGCCTAGGCCTTAATCAACTTCAACTGTAGGCCTATATAGAGTCTAAGTTATCTATTATTAGCATTTTAATTTATTTTTTAGCATTAGAATCTTTATCAAGCAGTGGCAATAAGTTTATTTATTTGCATTTTTGCATTATTTGCATTAGCATTTTATTTGCATTAGAATCTTTATCAAGCAGTGCATTAAAAGTTTTAAAAACCAAAAAAATAGAAAAATATTAAAAAACTAGGCCTATAATAAAAAGAAAATTTCAAAAAAGTTATTTTAATTTGTTTTTTATGTTTATATTGTTAAATACTACATTTTAAAATAAATTGTTTCTTAATTTCCATTTATAAGAAAAAAACATGTTTATAGTTTTTTATTTCAACTTTATTTACATTATAGAATTTCATAATTATAGAAGTATAGATACAACTATAAAAGGTTACAGATATGAAGGTTTTTAGACAAAGCATACAAATATGGTTATTTATAATTATGAATATATTTTTTGTCTAGTTCCTTTATCTAGTATACAATTCAACTGAGGCTTGAAAGACCATTGGAGCTATTGATTTGATAGGGTTAGGGATGAATGAAAGTTGCCAGTTTCAAAGTGAAGAGAACTTTTAAATCCCTAGAATTTAGGACTCAAGCAATAAAGATTTCAATGTGATATGCAAAAGAATATGTTGTGATTAGATGGTAGAGGCTAGTTAAGATAAATGTTTCACTTTCAATGCAAGGGAAGCTCTTAAGTCCCTGGGATAGAAGACTTAAACAACAAAGAATTTCAGAGTTTTGATGCCATGTGCAGTTGTAATTGGGTAGTTGGGGCTAAAGTTAAGATGCATAGTTTGGATTATGAATTTGTTGTAACCCGGGTCGGCTTGGGTGCCCAGTCCCGAGTACAATATATATTATATGTGAAATAACAGGCGTTGTGACGCTCTGTCTGTACTTTTATGAATACGACGAGCAGGCGTGGCGACGCTCTGCGATAATAATTCGATCCCTCTGGTGTTGTGACACTCAGAGTTCACGCTGCGGCTTGAGGTGTGGTGACACTCTCGAGTGCTTCTATTCTCTATACCGTAGGGCGTACGCAATATATATGGTAAACGGTACCGTACTACAGAAGCTATATGGTCTCCCGGCGTTATGACGCTCTGGCAAGAATTCGGCCTAGCAAGCTTCCCGAAAAGAAAGGAGTCAAACAGCAGGCGGCTTACCAGTGGCCAGATGACTGTTCACCGTTTATTATTCGCAGGTCTCAAGCGCAGTTTCCGACTTCTTCTTAATTCTCCCAGACTCTTCTCAATTAGGCTATTGTGTTTCTTTTATCGAAGTAGCTAATGTTGCTGTTTCTTTTATCGAAGTAGCTAATGTTGCTGTTTCTTTTATCAGGTCTCGCGCTTGCACTCTCGGAGCACACCAAAACACAAAAAGCACGCAGGAGGTGGGCAAGAGCCAGAGTCGCACCATAAATAGCACCCAAACCCTGGGGCAGACGGCCCCACCGGCTAAGCTCACCAAAACAAACCACGCCGGCCCAGCCAATCAAAACCCCGCCTAAGGGGGAGGGGCAGCACCCGCGCCAAAGCTGGCCCGGCCGCAGCCAACCAGCCCTGAGCACGGGGCAGGGGCACGGCTGGGGAGGGGCACGCGCAAAGCCCGGCCGGCGGCCAAACCCTGCCACGCCCGCCACGCCCGCCAACCCCCCCAACCAGCCCCAAAGTGCAACGCGCCCTGCCAACTGACAAGGGCGCATGCACTACAAATTTTTTATATTATTTGACTATTTCCTAGCTTTTAATGATGTTAATCCCAATGGCAAAGTGCCTCTATCATTCCCAATTATATAGTAAGAAAGTAAAGAATGGCAGCAATAGTTAAACCTATCACTCATTGACAGTGTCTCATTTATGAATTGTATAGGAAAAATCGCTGAGATTGTCTTCATCTTAACTTTAGCCTTCACCACCATTGAAAATCTCTGTTGCTTGAGTCCACAACTACAATGAAAGTGAGAACAGTGGCTTGCATGGGCAATGCTACTGGATATGGCAGACTCTACTAACTAACATCTATTATAGACTCCAAGCTGACTTCCCAAGATCCAGTGATCCTTGATCCTTATTTCCATGCTGAATCCCAATTATCCCCTTGTCCCAAAGAATCGCAAAGTGCAAAATCCTTACTGGATCGCATGCATGCTTTAGGCACAGTGCAGCTGCGGTGTGAAGGAGAACCCACCTGAGTATCGATAATTATCCAGTCCGCCAGTCCATGGCCTCCCGCGCCGGGCCCAGGGCCGCCGGTTCTGATGGCTCAGATTTTGTTCACCGCGAAGTCATCGAGCTGCGCCATCGGATCAGCTCGGTGCTCAAGCCCCGAGTTCGCGTGCTCAGCTTCATCCACTCGCTGCTGCTGCTGGCCGCCGGGGCCAGGGTCTTCGCCCGTCCGGCCAGCCTGCCCTCAGTGACCCCGGCTGACCTCGCCTGGCTGGCCTCCGGCCTGGCGCCAATGGCCGCCCTGCTTGCGCTGCCGAGGAACCGCACCTGGCCTCTCCGGTGCGCAATCGCCTGCCACCTGGCCTGCGGTCTTGCGCCAATCGTTTGGACTGTCTGGCGCCACGCCGCCGATCTGCACGATTTTGTGTCCACCAGGCGGGATGAGTACCGCCTGCCCTTGGGAGACCTGCCGTACACGCCTGTGCTCTACCTGTTCCTGTCGGTCTGTCTGCAGGTGAGATTAGGTTTTGGCTGGGGCGATGAGCAAATAGGTTAAGTAATTACTTCTGATTCCTATCTCCCGCCCACCAGATTCCTAGAATCGCCCTCTCCTGACCAGATCGCTAGAATCGCCCTCTCCTGACCAGATCGCTAGAATCGCCCTCTACTGACCAGATCGCTAGAATCGCCCTCTCCTGACCAGATCGCTAGAATCGCCCTCTCCTGACCAGATCGCTAGAATCGCCCTCTCCTGACCAGATCGCTAGAATCGCCCTCTCCTGACCAGATCGCTAGAATCGCCCTCTCCTGACCAGATCGCTAGAATCGCCCTCTCCTGACCAGATTGCTAGAATCGCCCTCTCCTGACCAGATCGCTAGAATCGCCCTCTACTGACCAGATCGCTAGAATCGCCCTCTACTGACCAGATCGCTAGAATCGCCCTCTCCTGACCAGATCGCTAGAATCGCCCTCTCCTGACCAGAACGCAAGAATCGCCCTCTCCTGACCAGATTGCTAGAATCGCCCTCTCCTGACCAGATCGCTAGAATCGCCCTCTCCTGACCAGAACGCAAGAATCGCCCTCTCCTGACCAGATTGCTAGAATCGCCCTCTCCTGACCAGATCGCTAGAATCGCCATCTCCTGACCAGATCGCTAGAATCGCCCTCTCCTGACCAGATCGCTAGAATCGTGAATCAAGCCAGCACCCCAATAACTGCCAGGTGCACGGGTTCAGCCTATACTACTGCTGGCGTCTGTTGCGCGCCTGGTCGCCCCGTGCCGCAACAAATCCAACCGCCGCGAACTCTGCCGGAAAGAAGCGATCTTAAAAACTGTCAAATTGTCAGCCAATCTGGTCTGGGTGAAATGGGACTGAATTTTTGCTAATAGTGCTGCTTGCTGCTTTAATAATAAAATTTAGTCTGTTTTATTTTACTTTCCTTTCAGAAAACCGAATAGCGATAAAGGAATTGTATTTATTTAGATTTGACTGTATTCAAATTTTTAGTCTGACCCTTGCTTCTCTTGCTTGTTGGCTATTTATAAATATACCTGTGCATGTTCCTGCGGCAACCAATCCCGGGCGGTGGGTGCGCTTGCTCTGCTATCAATAGTTGGTGCAGCTTTCGGTTAACTGACTTTAAACCAAAGTTTCCTTTGCATCCGTTGGTTTTTGCTGTTAACCTGTTGCTGATAGTTGATATAAATTTGAATGCCTAGTCTCGATTATTGGAGTGCAGCTTTTACCGACTATTGCCATATTATTTATCGGCTCGGGTTGTGTAAATCTTTGTATATTGTTGAATTATGTTAATTTATTAACGTTATCAAAAATAAATAGACTCGCCCCTCTGAGCAGTTCTCCCCAAAACTCGCCCCTCTGAGCAGTTCTCCACAAAGACTCGCCCCTCTGAGCAGTTCTCCCCAAAACTCGCCCCTCTGAGCAGTTCTCCACAAAGACTCGCCCCTCTGATCAGTTCTCCACAAAGACTCGCCCCTCTGATCAGTTCTCCACAAAGACTCGCCCCTCTGATCAGTTCTCCACAAAGACTCGCCCCTCTGAGCAGTTCTCCACAAAGACTCGCCCCTCTGAGCAGTTCTCCCCAAAGACTCGCCCCTCTGAGCAGTTCTCCACAAAGAATCACCCCTCTGAGCAGTTCTCCACAAAGACTCGCCCCTCTGAGCAGTTCTCCACAAAGACTCGCCCCTCTGATCAGTTCTCCACAAAGACTCGCCCCTCTGAGCAGTTCTCCCCAAAGACTCGCCCCTCTGATCAGTTCTCCACAAAGACTCGCCCCTCTGAGCAGTTCTCCACAAAGACTCGCCCCTCTGAGCAGTTCTCCCCAAAGACTCGCCCCTCTGATCAGTTCTCCACAAAGACTCGCCCCTCTGAGCAGTTCTCCCCAAAGACTCGCCCCTCTGATCAGTTCTCCACAAAGACTCGCCCCTCTGAGCAGTTCTCCCCAAAACTCGCCCCTCTGAGCAGTTCTCCACAAAGACTCGCCCCTCTGAGCAGTTCTCCACAAAGACTCGGCCCTCTAAGCAGTTCTCCCAAAAAATCACCCCAAAAATCACGAGACGAATCAATGAAGTTATGCAGGTAGAGGTTTTTATATTTATAGTTTATTATATATTTACACGTACGCAGCTTTCTAGCTCAGGACTACATGTAATGGTATCGTGTACATCGCTCAACATGACAGTGAACATTAATTCTTATGAAGTTGAAAACTAACACATGCGATTGCATATACATGTACACTGCCACAAACACGGACTGCGCGTCTGTATATGATGGGGAATTATTGATAACAAGATTGTTGCGAGGCGCAGAACGGATGTACACATTTATCTACTATGCGAGTACATGTTTGCATGGTCCTGTGTACTCGTAGTTTTACTAGATGAGAAATGAGTACTCTTAAAAAACTGAAAACCTCCCATCTCATTAAAACAGTGGGGCTACGAGTTTTTTAAAACTGAAAATTTTTAAGTACTATAAATATGTAATGCTATACCAGTATACACATGTATGTGATTCTTAGGGGCGTAGCCAGGAGAGACTCCGTCATCACTAGGGGCGCCAGCATCACAAGGGCGTCATCATCATCACCACTAGGGACACCATAATCATCACCAGGGACACCATCTATCACTAAGGGCGCCATCATCATCATCACTATTGGCGCTATCATCATCATCATCACTAAGGGCGCCATCATCATCATCACTAAGGGCGCCATCATCATCATCACTAAGGGCGCCATCATCATCATCACTATTGGCGCTATCATCATTATCATCACTAAGGGCGCCATCATCATCATCACTAGGGGCGCCATCATCATCATCACTATTAGCGCTATCATCATCATCATCACTAAGTGGCATCATCATCACTAGGGGCGCCATCATCATCATCACCATGGGCGCTATCATCATCATCACTATTAGCGCTATCATCATCATCATCACTAAGTGGCATCATCTTCATCACTAAGTGGCATCATCATCATCACTAAGTGGCATCATCTTCATCACTAAGTGGCATCATCATCATCACTAAGTGGCATCATCATCATCACTAAGTGGCATCATAATCATCACTAGAGGCGCCAGCGCCAGGGTCGCCAAAGCTAATGGTCAGCGGGAGCCACATACATGTACTTTTCCCACCCAACCGGTGGGGGGCCGCGGCCCTCCTTGCCCCCTCCCTGGCTGCGCCCGTGTCAGTCCGGGGCCCATTCGGACCCGCAGTCCCTCAGTTAGCGCACTCGCCCTCGGCATCCAGCTCCGCGCTCTCCCGCTTGCACCCGTCCGCAGTCGCGGCCGTCGCCGAATCTTCGCTTGTGCAACTCTTCGCCGTCGCCGCCTTCTCCTGCCGCTGCCGATGGTCGGTTTCGTCCTGATCGACGATTGCGGAAGTCGCCGCTGCCGAGCTGGTGGGCGCCGGCGTAGCGGTGGAGGTCGCGGAGGAGCCGCCGCCGCCGCCGTCGACGAGAATGGCCTCGATCTCGTGCTGGATGAAGGCCCAGGGCACTGAGCTGCCAGGCAGGAGGCAGCGCTCGCCGCTCGGACAGTAGATGGATTCGGACTGGCGGTCGGGACCGGCCGAGGACTCGCGCAGGTCGCCGAGCTGCCGGCGGATGCTGTCTCTGGCGCAGGGGAAGCAGAACTTGTGCGCCGCCTCGGCCGGGCACTGGACAAAGTGCGTCTCCTCCATGCGGCTCTTGCAGAAACTGCAGCGCAGAGTCTGCCGGATGCAGAGCCTCTTGGATGGGGCATGCTGCTGCTGCTGCTGCTGCTGCTGCTGCTGCAGTTGAAGGATTCCTGCAACTGGAGATTATTTGGATTGCTTTTAATTATTTCTGCAGTTGGCGCAAGCCACCCTACAGTACTCATTATCAGGCATCATCCCCAATCAGTCACCCCAATGGCGCCAACCCCTCACCCGATATCGCCAGCCCCGCCCCAATAGCGCCAACCCCTCCCCCAATGGCGCCACCCCCTCACCAATGGCGCCACCCCCTCACCAATGGCGCCAGCCCCTCCCCCAATGGCGCCACCCCCTCACCAATGGCGCCAACCCCTTCCCAATGGCGCCAACCCCTCCCTAAATGGCACCACTCTCTCTTCAACAAATGGCGCCACCCATTTCCCCATTTCCCCAATGGCTCACCTCCGCTGGCGCCCTTCACGGGCAGCAGTGATTTCGGCATCAGCCGAGTCTTCGGCGTCAGCTGGGGCGGCCGCAGCTCCCTGTTGGGCGCCGGCAGCCGGTCAGCCAGAGGCCGCTCTCGCAGCCGCGTCACCCGCTCGCCGACCAGCTCAGTGAGGAGGCGCCAGTCGCCGGGGCAGCGCTCGTACTCCAGCAGCAGGGCGGCGGCTGACGCGGCCGACGCGGAGGTGGCCGCCGACGTCGCAATCGAGGCGGCGTCGCGGCTCATCTGGCTGGCCACGCCGGCGCACGAGTTGAAGACGGTCCTGGAGCCCACGGGGTACTCGAAGAACAGCTTCAGCTCCAGCTGGTCCAGCCGGGTCATCCCGGTGCCAACGTCGGCGGCGAACACGCAGCCCAGGCTGCCGCCGCTCGGCTGGCCTTTGAGGCGAACCTGGCGGAACAGGAGTTCATGAGTGAGTTCATGAGTGAGTTCGTCAGTGAGTTCATGAGTGAGTTCATGAGTGAGTTCATGAGTGAGTTCATGAGTGAGTTCATGAGTGAGTTCGTCAGTGAGTTCATGAGTGAGTTCATGAGTGAGTTCATGAGTGAGTTCACGAGTGAGTTCGTCAGTGAGTTCATGAGTTCGTCAGTGAGTTCATGAGTGAGTTCATGAGTGAGTTCGTCAGTGAGTTCATGAGTGAGTTCATGAGTGAGTTCATGAGTGAGTTCATGAGTGAGTTCACGAGTGAGTTCGTCAGTGAGTTCATGAGTTCGTCAGTGAGTTCATGAGTGAGTTCATGAGTGAGTTCATAAGTGAGTTCATGAGTGAGTTCATGAGTAAGTTCATGAGTGAGTCCATGAGTGAGTTCATGAGTGAGTTCACGAGTGAGTTCGTCAGTGAGTTCATGAGTTCGTCAGTGAGTTCATGAGTGAGTTCATGAGTGAGCTTATGAGTGAGTTCATGAGTGAGTTCACGAGTGAGTTCGTCAGTGAGTTCATGAGTTCGTCAGTGAGTTCATGAGTGAGTTCATGAGTGAGTTCATGAGTGAGTTCATGAGTGAGTTCATGAGTGAGTTCATGAGTAAGTTCATGAGTGAGTCCATGAGTGAGTTCATGAGTTCGTCAGTGAGTTCGTCAGTGAGTTCATGAGTGAGTTCATGAGTGAGTTCATGAGTGAGTTCATGAGTGAGCTTATGAGTGAGTTCATGAGTGAGTTCATGAGTGAGTTCGTCAGTGAGTTCATGAGTGAGTTCATGAGTGAGTTCATGAGTGAGGTCATGAGTGAGTTCATAAGTGAGTTCATGAGTGAGTTCATGAGTGAGGTCATGAGTGAGTTCATAAGTGAGTTCATGAGTGAGTTCATGAGTGAGTTCAGGAGTGAGGTCATGAGTGAGTTCGTAAGCGCTTACATGAAACGGGCAGCATTTGCTCAGCGCATCAACAATGTCCCTGGCAACGTAGTCAGAACCACCGCCTCCACCGCTTCCATTGCTGCTGTTGCTCCCGTTGCTGGTCTGCTGTTGCTGGACAGCGGAGGTGGACGAGCTCGCTAGCAGGTCGGGCCGCACGCCGCCACCGCTTCCTGCTGGCGGCGAGTCCGACCGAATCCCCAGCGACAGCGGCAGCGGCGGAGGCGGCGGCGGCGGCAGGCAGAGCAGCTGGTGCTGCAGCCCGATGGCTGAGAATTTGCTAAGCTGCGGAGGCGGTGGAGGCGGCGGTTGCGGCTGCTGTTGCTGCTGCTGCTGCTGCTGTTGCTGTTGCTGTTGCTGTTGGGCGGCCGCCGACGAGCCGCCGGCCATCTTTAGCAGGCGAGCCCGCTCGATCACCAGCTCCACTCGGTCGGCGCCCTCGTAGTTGACGCAGCCGCGGCAGACCAGCTCGGAGAAGTCGGTGAGCAGAGCCCAGGGCGGCCGGGGCAGGTCGCACAGATAGCACTGGCGGCGGAGCAGGAAGGACATCCTGGATGCTGCCTGCGGGCTGGGTTGGGCGAGGGGACTGAGGCATCGGGACTGACACACAGACAGATAGATAGATAGACAGACAGACAGACAGACAGACAGACAGACAGACAGACAGACAGACAGACAGACAGACACACAGACAGACAGACAGACAGACAGAGAGACAGACAGACAGACAGACAGACAGACAGACAGACAGACAGACAGACAGAGACAGACAGACAGACAGATAGACAGACAGGCAGACAGACAGACAGACAGACAGACACTAAGACAGACAGACAGACAGACAGACAGGCAGACAGACAGACAGACAGACAGACAGACAGACAGACAGGCGGACAGACAGACAGACAGGCGGACAGACAGACAGACAGATAGACGGACAGACAGACAGATAGACGGACAGACACACAGACAGACAGACAGGCAGACAGATAGACAGGCAGACAGAGACGGACAGACAGACAGACAGAGTTCCGAAAGCTGCAGCAGAACAGTAGACAAACTCACCTGGGCAGAATTGTGTGGAAAATGATAGAAAAAGCAGCAAAGCCGGTCAGCCAGACGCGGTCCAAAGATCTCAGGTGCGCTCGTAAATACCAATTAACGGATAGGATTCGAACTCATGACCTGAAATCGAGTATATTGCCAATCGAAGCCTCAGACAAGGACTGCTGGCTGCTTCACAGGGCGCAGGCATATATAGGGATACTGGCACGCATATCGGTGAAGGCCCGCCCGTGACGTGCGACGCACGCGCTACAAACACACAGAGAGCAGCCGAGGAAGCGACCTCGATGGCTGTTGGAACTGCGCGGGGCAGCAGCGGCAGCGGGGAGGGGAGGGGAGATTTCCGAGGAAGGCACGCACGAAGAGGAGGAAGCAGAGCAGAAGAGACGGGGGGTGGTGACTGGCCAGGACCAAAGGGAGAATAAGAGGGAGAAGGGGAGACAGGCAGAGCCCAGCCTGCAAGTGGGGGGATTCGGACACGCAACCGCGGGGCCCCCGGGTCCCCTGGGCTTGGTCACGCAATCGCGCGTGACTCCGCGCCGGGACGCCGCCGCCGCCGCGGCAGCCCCCCCCCCCCCGACTATCAATTATTGGCCCGCCCGGCTGAAGGTCTGTGGCGCGCGCACGCACACAGCTGAGGCCTGAGAGAAGGGGCGCAAGTGCGTGACTGCGTATTGAACTGAGAGGCCCCGCCGGAGGTCTAAGTTTAAACCTGGGTAGTTGCTTGCTTTTTCACTCTGAGATCTCCTCATTTCTTTTCTCCTCAGGCCGGCTTCTAATTTTAATTCTCGCTAGGGGGAAGCGAATGCTGTAATTGAGATTGCATCCCAATTAGCCATTGTTGGGAGCAAGCAGATTAATCCTATCGTACTGCATGCGACTCTTTGACATCTGCTGATCGTAATTTTGCTCCGAGACGCCAGAGTGCAAGTTCCCGAAGCAGTTGCAAGCTGGCAGAAGAGCGGACCGTGAGGAAAACGCAGAAAAGTCTGGGAGATGGGAAAAATAGGGAGAGATGGAGAGAAGAGATGAAGAGATAGGAGATGAACGACGAGGAGAGAGGAGAGCAGAGAGAAGTAGGGGTGGGAGCAGAGAGAAGTAGGAGGGGGGGAGCAGAGAGAAGTAGGGGGGGGGGCAGAGCAGAGAGAAGTAGGGAGGAGGGGAAGCAGAGAGAAGTAGGGGGGGGAGCAGAGAGAAGTAGGGGGGGGCAGAGAGAAGTAGACCAAGGCACAGAAAGGCCCCAATCCCAGTCGCAGATGAGCGCAACCCGTGAAAATGATATTCGTCCACACGGAGACGGGCTGGAAGGCTCACTATTGATGTAGGCGGTCGGTCTAAAACCGGCCCTGCAGCATGCATAACAGGTGTGAATAATAACGAGGGCGCACGCACCAGCCTGTTTTAACCCCCCCCCCCCCAAATAGGCTGACGCGCTGAACTAAATTTCATAATCTGAGCCGGGGAGTCAATTTCATATTCCGCGACACGCGCCTCTCCTTGGGCCGGCCGGGTTCGAGGCGCGTGAGCGGCAATCCCCGGCATCCCCCACGGCAAATATCCACTGCAGACCTGCTGTGCCGCACTTCTGCCGGCAGGGGGGACTGCCCGGCTTTAATCCCTTTGTTGTCACTGATGACTTGGCGACTCTAGTCTGACTGACTGACCGCCCGACTGCCGGTGTCTGACTGCCTGCCTGGCAGTCTGTCTGCCTGACTCCGTCTGTCTGACTGCCTGTCTGACCTCCTATCTGACTGCCTGTCTGACCTCCCATCTGTCTGCCTGTCCGACCTCCTATCTGACTGTCTGTCTGACCTCCCATCTGACTGTCTGTCTGACCTCCCATCTGACAGCCTGTCTGACCTCCTATCTGACTGCCTGTCTGCCTGTCTGACCTCCTATCTGACTGCCTGTCTGACCTCCTATCTGACTGCCTGTCTGCCTGTCTGACCTCCTATCTGACTGCCTGTCTGACCTCCTATCTGACTGCCTGTCTGACCTCCTATCTGACTACCTGTCTGACCTCCTATCTGTCTGCCTGTCCGACCTCCTATCTGACTGTCTGTCTGACCTCCCATCTGACTGTCTGTCTGACCTCCCATCTGACAGCCTGTCTGACCTCCTATCTGACTGTCTGTCTGACCTCCCATCTGACTGCCTGTCTGACCTCCCATCTGACTGTCTGTCTGACCTCCCATCTGACAGCCTGTCTGACCTCCTATCTGACTGTCTGTCTGACCTCCTATCTGACTATCTGTCTGACCTCCCATCTGACTGTCTGTCTAACCTCTTATCTGACTGCCTGTCTGACCTCCTATCTGTCTGCCTGTCCGACCTCCTATCTGACTGTCTGTCTGACCTCCCATCTGACTGTCTGTCTGACCTCCCATCTGACAGCCTGTCTGACCTCTTATCTGACTGTCTGTCTGACCTCTTATCTGACTGTCTGTCTGACCTCTTATCTGACTGTCTGTCTGACCTCCCATCTGACTGTCTGTCTGACCTCCTATCTGACTATCTGTCTGACCTCCCATCTGACTGCCTGTCTGACCTCCCATCTGACTGTCTGTCTGACCTCCCATCTGACTGTCTGTCTGACCTCCTATCTGACTGTCTGTCTGACCTCCTATCTGACTATCTGTCTGACCTCCCATCTGACTGTCTGTCTGACCTCCCATCTGACCTCCTATCTGACTGTCTGTCTGACCTCCCATCTGACTGTCTGTCTGACCTCCCATCTGACTGCCTGTCTGACCTCCCATCTGACTGTCTGTCTGACCTCCCATCTGACTGTCTGTCTGACCTCCTATCTGACTGTCTGTCTGACCTCCTATCTGACTATCTGTCTGACCTCCCATCTGACTGTCTGTCTAACCTCTTATCTGACTGTCTGTCTGACCTCTTATCTGACTGTCTGTCTGACCTCCCATCTGACTGTCTGTCTGACCTCCCATCTGACAGCCTGTCTGACCTCTTATCTGACTGTCTGTCTGACCTCCCATCTGAATGCCTGTCTGACCTCCCATCTGACTGTCTGTCTGACCTCCCATCTGACTGTCTGTCTGACCTCCTATCTGACTATCTGTCTGACCTCCCATCTGACTGTCTTGTCTGACCTCCTATCTGACTATCTGTCTGACCTCCTATCTGACTGTCTGTCTGACCTCCTATCTGACTGCCTGTCTGACCTCCCATCTGACTGTCTGTCTGACCTCCCATCTGACTGCCTGTCTGATTGACTGCCAGAGCACAGGGAAGCGAGTGACGCAGGTAACAGCAACAGCCAATATAATTCAGCTGAAGCGAGAAGCACAGGCGTTATACATCAAGAATCTCAGGGAAGAAGTGGCGCAGCTGATGAATGAATGCTAATTGGAGTGTTGCCAAATGTTTAACGAATGGAATTCAAATGCTCATTTGCAGAGAAGCTTGAGAACAGGCATTTAAATATGCTTTAATTTTATATTTGAATTTGTTTGACAAAATACACTACTTGTCCCACAGTAGAGCATGCGGCTTTTTGATTACATATAAAATAATGTTTACAATGCTTATCGTGAACGCAACTGCAATGCCTTTCCGGTTAGCATATATACATTCGAATTGAATTATCAGATTTTTTAGGTGTTTTACAGCAGCGTGTTTTACTTTAGCATTGGGCGTGAAAATACCTTTATGACCCAAGGATACGACCAGGCATGATCGACCAGGAAGTCGCGATTTAGTTATGACTGTCAAAGAAATCATGACCCATATGAGTCATATGACCAACCAGGAAATCATGACCCATATGAGTCATATGACAAACCAGGAAAGCATGACCCATATGACCAGCAAGGAAATCATGACCCATATGACTAAACCAGAAAATCATGACCCATATGACCAACTAGGAAATCATGACCCATATGACCAACTAGGAAATCATGACCCATATGACCAACTAGGAAATCATGACCCATATGACTAAACCAGAAAATCATGACCCATATGACCAACTAGGAAATCATGACCCATATGACCAACTAGGAAATCATGACCCATATGACCAGCCAGGAAATCATGACCCATATGACCAGCCAGGAAATCATGACCCATATGACCAACTAGGAAATCATGACCCATATGACCAACTAGGAAATCATGACCCATATGACCAACTAGGAAATCATGACCCATATGACCAGCCAGGAAATCATGACCCATATGACCAGCCAGGAAATCATGACCCATATGACCAGCCAGGAAATCATGACCAATATGACCAGCCAGGAAATCATGACCCATATGACCAACTAGGAAATCATAGCCCATATCAATCCTTCAGGAAATGATAATTGATCATGAAGTGAGCAATGACCAATAAGGAACTATTATAGAAAAGCTGAATGTAAGAATGCGAGAAATGTCACAAAATCGCATTTGAAAAATCAATGCAGATGCCGGGGTTGAAGGCGCGCCCGCGCTCTACGATGCGGAGCCTGCGGTGGCGGCTGCGTCGGAGGCTGAGGGCGCGCCGGCCTCGGCAGCGGCGGCCTCCTCGCGGCGGGCGAGTCGCAGAGCGTCCAGCCGCAGGCGCAGCCGGTCGTACTCGGTCTGCAGCTCGGACTCGCGACGGCACTGCCGCTGCACGTCGTCTTCGAGCGACTCAAGCCGGCTGGCGATGGCGCCGAGCTCGTGCTGGCGCAGGCGCTGATAGGTCTCGAGTTCGATCGCCGCCTGGTCCAACGCTTCCTGACCTTCGGCCAGCTGCTTGGCGAGAGTCTTCGCCCTGGCCTGGTAGCCGCCAAGAAGTACTTTAAGCTTGCGCTCCAACTTGGCAGCCTGCCGAGCCTCCAAGTTCATGTGGTTCCGGTTGGCGTTGAGCGCGTTGTCAAGCGACTCGATTCGCTCCTTCTTGCTGGCCAGGTTGGCCCGGGTGTAGCGGCCCTGCTGCGGCAGGTAGAGCACCTGGGCCAGGCATTCGTCCCACACCTTGCAGTAGGCCTCTGCGGTCAGGCGGCCGTGCTGCATGCCATCGGCAACCGCCCGCTTCTCCGCCTCAAGCAGCTCGGCTGCCTGGGCCAGCTCCGCTTGGTCGAACTGCTCAGCCAGGGCCGCGGCCGGGTCGTTAGGGCGGATATCGTATCTGGGGGAGGGGGGCGGATGTCGGATTTGGATTAGAAACTAGGGGGCGGATATTCTCTAGTCGGATGTCCTGTCTGGGAGAGGATAGAAGGGGCGGATGTCCTGTCTGGGAGAGGATGGAAGGGGCGGATGTCCTGTCTGGGAGAGGATGGAGGGGGCGGATGTCTTGTGTGGGAGAGGATGAAAGGGACGGATGTCCTGTCTGGGAGAGAATGGAAGGGGCGGATGTCCTGTCTGAGAGAGGATGAAGGGGCGGATATGAAACACGTGCGGGGGACAGCGGCTCACTTGATCATCTTCAGAGCCTCGGCCTTGACCAGCTCTTCCGCCCTCTGTAGTTCCAGCAGGCCGTCAGGCCGGCGCAGCACGGATGTGTTGCACTCGCTTGGCACCGGCAGGCCGCGTCTGACTGGCTCGCTGCGCCTGGCCCAGGCCTCCGCCTCCGCCCGCCGGCGCTCCTCCTCTCGGCGACGGTCGGCGTCCGCCTGTGAAAGGATGGGGAGAGACCAGCGACTGGGCAGTTGAGACTCTGCTAAGCGGGTCTCGATATTCCTGATTAACTTTACCCTGGTAATACCGTCTCCGTATAACCTGCCCTCCTCTCTAGCCTCCTCACTTGCCTTTACTCCCCTCACTTCCCCTTCTACCCTCCTCACTTCTCTCTATCTGCAGCTTCTTCTCTGCCCCTGCACTCTCCTCTCTGCCCCTGCAGCCTTCTCTCTACCCCTGGAGCCTCCTCTCTACCCCTGCAGCCTCCTCTCTACCCCTGGAGCCTCCTCTCTACCCCTGCAGCCTCCTCTCTACCCCTTGCAGCCTCCTCTCTACCCCCTACAGCCTTCTCTTCCCTTCTTGTAGTAGCTGCTCTAACTGCAACCCAAACGAGCACTTTAAAATCATTGACCAATGTCAGTCGGACTTCAAACTTAGAATTCTTGAGGCCATGCACATAAAAGCCCAGTCACCCAGCCTAAACACACAACTCCAACATAGTGGCACGGGTCACCTACTCCGTGTCTTTTGATGAGAGAGAGTACTGGGTGTACATTCTTTCCGCCCCCGGACTTCACTCTGCCGTACGGACTAACTCATGTGTTCTCCAATATCGATTTGTTCAATAATTTTTCTAATTTTTCTTGTTTACCTACAACCAACTCCACATATTTATTCGCAAAACCTGTTTAATTTCGTTGTTGAAAAAATAAACCTGAAGATGCACCTAGGAGTGCGAAACGCGTCGTTACTTACATTATGTTGATTTTCGGATTCATTCTCTGCCCCTGCACTCTCCTCTCTACCCCTGAAGCCTCCTCTCTACCCCCTGCAGCCTCCTCTCTACCCCTGCACTCTCTCCTCTCTACTCCTGCAGCTTCCTCTCTACTCCTTCAGCCTCCTCTCTACTCCTGCAGCCTCCTGTCTGCGCTACCACTTCTACTCCCTACAGTGCTAAGCACGCAGCTGTGGAGCTCCCAGCCGAACCATTGCATGCAAGCTCACCTGATCCTCTTTAATCGCAGCCTCGCTCTCCTCAGCATCCAAATCGACTCCGTTGCCGGCGGCGTCAGCCTCCGCCTCATCCTCCGGCTCCATCAATTCGAAGTCGTTTTTCGGCTTGGGCAGATTGGCCAGCTGGTCTTTGAGACTGGCCAACTGGTCGGCCGCGTCAGCGGCAGCTGCCGTGCCGCCGGCGCCACCAACCGAGGTGGCCGGAGTTCGCAGCTCGGTGCGCGGCGTCTCGCCAATGCCGGCGGTCAGGCCCGTCCTGGCGCTCTCCTCGGCCAGGTCGCGAGCGTGCGCGCCCAGTTTTGCGGCCTGCGAGGTTTTATTATTAAAATTAAAAACAATAAACAGAATATGTTCGTAGGTAGTCTACTGTAAGTAGCTTGAGAGCGAACTTTTGTTAGCAAAATTTTCAATGGAATTCAAGGGAAACTTACCAAGAATCCAAATATTAGAGACGCTCACTAAACTAATCAGAAAAGAGCAGAAAATGATCGCATTTCTACTGTAATTAGCTTGAGCGCGTCTTGCTTAGATATTTAAATAAGGCGCTCACTAAACTAATCAGAATAGGATAGAAAATGATCGCATTTCTACTGTAAGTAGTTTGAGCGCGTATTGCTACATTCACCGACTCACCTGTCTGATCTCGCTCTCCTCCAGCTGAGGACTGGGCAGCACCAGTTTGCTTCGCTTTACAGCCGGCTCCGTGAAGGCGCTGGTGCGCTGAGCCAGCAGGCCTGGCAAATCCTCAGTTTTGCGTTTCTCTGCCCGCTCCTTGTCCTTCTGCCGCGCCTCCTGCTCCTTCTCGCGGAACGATTTTCTCTCAATGTCGGCCAGTTGTAAAGTTTTAAAATCGCGCGCTTTCGGCGCCACGGCGTCTTCGCCGCTGACGTCGTGGAAACCGACAGGCGGCTGCTTCTCGAACGGCGTCTCCTCGTTGTAGTTGATGGGGAATTTCTTCTTAGAGACGCGGTGCACTCGCGTGAATATGCCGGCCGCGCGCAGCTCGCGCCGCTTCTGCAGCGAGGCGAGGCGGCGCGCCTCCTCCAGCTGCTTCTCGCGGGCCTTGCGCTTGGCTTTCTTGCCCTGTTTTGGTGAATGAGAAGGCAGGTGTGGCGCCTGTGATCCCAGGTGTCTCACGATACTAAATTATGCGCTAAGTAAATCCCTTTATTCCAACACACATTGATCCCGAACATTGTTTCCCGAACATATGGTTATCTCAAAGCCATCCTACAATTCTTTAAGACATCCCATTATCCCACATTCCCAAAGGCATCCCATCATCCCACATCCCAAAGAAATCCCACATTCCCAAAGGCATCCCATCATCCCACATCCCAAAGAAATCCCACATTCCCAAAGGCATCCCATCATCCCACATCCCAAAGAAATCCCACATTCCCAAAGGCATCCCATCATCCCACATTCCCAAAGAAATCCCATCATCCCACAATCCCAAAGAAATCCCATTATCCCACAATCCCAAAAGCATCCCACAATCCCAAAAGCATCCTACAATCCCAAAAGCATCCTACAATCCCAAAAGCATCCCACAATCCCTAAAACATCCCATTATCCCACAATCCCAAAAGCATCCCACAATCCCAAAAGCATCCCACAATCCCAAAAGCATCCCACAATCCCAAAAGCATCCCACAATCCCAAAAGCATCCCACAATCCCTAAAACATCCCATTATCCCACAATCCCAAAAGCATCCCACAATCCCTAAAACATCCCATTATCCCACAATCCCAAAAGCATCCCACAATCCCTAAAACATCCCATTATCCCACAATCCCAAAAACCCTAGCAGCTCACCTGAGTATTAGCCAGTCTAGCCCTGGCCTCGGACAGCATCTCCAGCTCGTCCTCGTCCATATCGATGGCGTCCGGCTGGGCGGGCTTGTTCTCCGGACAGGGATCGATCTCGCCGGGTCGCAGCCGCCTCGGGTCGTCATCGCCGCCTTCGTCTCGCATCTGGGCCTTGTCGATGAGGAACTCGTAGCGCTCCAGGCACTGGGTGGCTGTGCGGCCAACTACAGGCGCAATGGTGCGCCACTGGGTGGGCATCAGTTTGGCCATGTGGACGAGTTTCTCGTCCTCCTCGCGGGACCATTCGGTCTTTTTAATACTGGGATCCAGCCATTCGTACCAGCGGGCTTTGCACTGCTTAGCGGATTTGCGGTGCAGCAGAGAGGCAATTCGGGCCCACTGGTTTTTGCCGTATTTCATTACGGCCGCCTTGAGAATCTCATCCTGCGACAGGGGGTGAAGAACAGAGATGATTTGCATCAGTGTGGAGGGCTATAGGGGCAACCTGGTGCATCACTTTTGGTGGCATTATCCATTGCCTTAGACTCCTGAGAACAAATAATTCTCCAGATACTGTGTATACTGATACACTCATACACATCCTGACACACTGTAGCATAAAGATGTAAAATCCAAAGACTGTATAACTTTTGGAGGCCAATTTCCTGTAAAAATTACACTGTAGAGATAGGCAAAATGGAGAGATGTGGAGAGCTTCAGACTCATGAATTGAAGGTCGGGGGTTCGATTCCCAATCCTACTGGAACAATTTGTCATTGAGCAAGACACTTAACTCTGCATTGCTTCAGTTCACCCAGCTGTAAAATGGATGCCAACATTAGCTGGGGTAATTAAGGGTGAGAGTGGCGACTCCCTCCCCCCGCCCAGTCCTTGGACTAAACAGCCATATGCAGCCTTCGGATGCACTGCACAATAGCTGCGGCTGAGCTGTCAGTTGCACATATGCCCAATAAGCCAGGTGTAATCAATCTTCAATATACTAAAACTAACGCAATGTTTGTCTGTTTGTCTGTGTGTTGCAAGTGAACTCCTACACCACTTGCAAGTCAGTGTCGAAACTTATATGGGAAAATTGCAAATTTTCCAGATCAGACTTTAGGCTATTTTAATTTTCAATTTTCACATTTTAACATCCCTAAAAAAGCAGAAAACTGATGTCTTAACCTTCTTTGGCCCTTCTGTGGCCACTCTGCCTCTCCAGTGGAGGGGTTGCAGCCTAACAATTCTTCCTAATAATTTTTACTACACCAGAATGGAACAATGCAGGCATAAAAAAATAAAGAACATAGGCTAAATTTTTGTTGCATACCTTTTCAAATAAGAATCTAGTTGTCGTGATATGAGTAAAAAACATAAGGTTGCACAAAATAATATACCAAAGTAAGCAGCTATAACTTGATATTAGAAAAAGACCTTGTATATAGGCCAAAAATTTCGTCTAAAGATAGCTATACATTTTTAGAATAGCTAAAGGAGAGACATAATCTTGTTGCCTTCCCCCTTTTAGATCTACCTTTAACTATACAAGGTCAAAAGCTATATATAGCTTATTCAATTTTTTATTCTTTTCTTTGTTGCCTCTTTATTAGGAGGATGCTGACTACTAGTTATTCAATCATTTTTATTCTTTATCCATTCTTTATATTTTAGATAAATTTTCATTATTGAATTCAATAAAACATCTTTATACTTGATAAATTAACTTGCAACAAATTGTATTTTTGGTAGATTATGTGCTTCAATAGCAAGTCATTCCAGTTGTGCCAGAACAGAGCAATGCAGGCATACAAAATTCAAGAACATGGGCTAACTTTTTGTTGTGCACCTTCTCAAACAAGAATCAAGTTGCCAGCCCTCCAGATTTTTCCCATAAGCATAAGCATAAGTATATTGTGACTTGAAATTTATTCTGCACAAAATTTGGTAATTTTAGTGCTTTTTTCTTTTTGTGAATATTTGATTCGATTTACAGTTTAATTAACAAATTATGTCATCATGTTTACATAATCCTGTTGTGTGATGCTAGACTGTCTGGAAATCTAGCTGAAAATAGCCAGGAGTTAAAGTTTGCCCATTATTGATGCTTGGTCAGCAAAATCAGAAATTTGCAACAGCAAGTCCATAGTCGCCTAGTGTAATCTATGAAGGTACTGACAATGGCTAAATGATGACCAAATGCTTGAGAGACTAGTTGAAGATGCCTAGCACTTCAGGTTTGCCCATTATTGAAGCTCAATAAGAAAAACCCAACACAGTTGCAAAAGGATGTCCATAGTCACCTGGTGTTACCTGTTGAAGGTGCCAATAGTGTCGGAGTGATGATGGAATGCTTAAGAGACTAGCTGAGAATATCTAGCAGTTGATGATTGCCTACTGTTGAGGCTTGATCAGCAAAACTAGAGAAATTCTTATCAGGCTGTCTATAGTCACCTGGTATCATCTGTTGAAGGAGCCAATGGCATTGGGATGATGACGGAATGCTTGAGAGACTAGCTGAGAATGTCTAGCAGTTGATGATTGCTCACTGTTGAGGCTTGGTTAGCAAAACTAGAGGAATTCTTATCAGGCTGTCTATAGTCATCTGGTATCATCTGTTGAAGGAGCCAACGGCGTTGGGATGATGACAAAATGCTTTGAGAGACTAGCTGAGAATGTCTAGCAGTTGATGATTGCTCACTGTTGAGGCTTGGTCAGCAAAACTAGAGGAATTCTTATCAGGCTGTCTATAGTCATCTGGTATCATCTGTTGAAGGAGCCAACGGCGTTGGGATGATGAAAAAATGCTTTGAGAGACTAGCTGAGAATGTCTAGCAGTTGATGATTGCTCACTGTTGAGGCTTGGTTAGCAAAACTAGAGGAATTCTTATCAGGCTGTCTATAGTCATCTGGTATCATCTGTTGAAGGAGCCAACAGCGTTGGGATGATGACAAAATGCTTTGAGAGACTAGCTGAGAATATCTAGCAGTTGATGATTGCCTACTGTTGAGGCTTGATCAGCAAAACTAGAGAAATTCTTATCAGGCTATCTATAGTCACCTGGTGTCATCTGTTGAAGGAGCCAATGGCATTGGGATGATGACAGAATGCTTTGAGAGACTAGCTAAGAATGTCTGGCAGTTGATGATTGCCTACTGTCGAGGCTTGATCAGCAAAACTAGAGAAATTCTTATCAGGCTATCTATAGTCACCTGGTGTCATCTGTTGAAGGAGCCAATGGCATTGGAATGATGACAAAATGCTTGAGAGACCAGCTAAGGCTACCTAGCAGTTAAGGCTTGCCCACTGTCAAGGTTTGATCAGCAAAACTAGAGAAATCTATATTAGGGTGTTCATTAGTCACTTGGTGCCACCTGTTAAGATCTAGAAGCTCTATCTTGGTGAAGGCCAATGACCAACAAAGTCAAAGCTGATGCAGACATATGTGGTTGATATGCTGATGAAATTTGGAGACTTGGCAAGGCTGCACTGAGGTGCAATGCTGATTGGCATATAGGGGTATACTAGGGGTAAATAGCATATATATTGCTATTTAAATTAGTGGATATCAGTTTGCCAATAAGGTTTTGTTGCATCAATTTTCAGCAAAAAGGTTTTTGGTATATATAACTTTGGCCAATCAATTGTTATCAATATAATTTGTGGGAGTTAGATGCCTATATACTAAAAAACAAGCAGAATAAGGTGGCTGAGTAAGGGGTGAAGTGTGAATGAGTTATATGGAATCATGCCATTTGCTTAGTTTTTTATGTATATTGTCATTAGCTATGTATATTTTAACATTGGTTTAATATCCATAACTAACTAGGCCTAGCCAAAGTTATTTATATAGTAGGCCTATTCAACAAATTGAATTTTGACAAAAATGTTTTTGGTAAATTACTTATATTCATATGGTTCATTTACTAGGTTTTATATTTGGAAATGCTTATCCCTATGGTCCTATGCCAATAATTCCAATTTTATCTATACAGATCTGTGTCAATAATTTCTAGCTTATCTCCATGGCAGCTTATTGAAATAGCTACCACCATTTAAGTTTATAGGCCATGTCAATAATTCCAATTTTATCGACACAGATCTGTGTCAATAATTTCCAGCTTATCCTCATAGTAGCTTATTGGAATAAAGAACCTTAAAATGAATCTGTTCAAAAACTTTGTTTTCACTGTTACAAATCTTCCAAGTAAACTATATGTACTGAATACTGAATAATATAAAGTACTTTGTTAAAACTTTTCATCATTAAAAGGGTTAATTTTAAATATTTGCTTAGCTGCTGGCTTTGCTTAGAATGACCAAATGACCCAAAGATCAAGGCGAATGTGAGACTTGCAAAATTTAAAATTCAAAATATAATTATCTTAATAATAATATTACTAATATGAATGACAATATCAATTTAATATCAGTACACAAAACTAAACACAAACAATTGCACAATCTTAGCCGTAGGGATAGGCTAAAAATTATTGACATGGATCTAGGGCCTATGTGAATAAAATTAGAATTATTGCATAGGACTATAGGGATAAACACTTCCTTTAAATTTTGCTAGAGACAAGGTGCAAAATTGCAGCCTATGCCCAATTTTAAAATGCAATTTTAAGGCTCAGAGTCCAATTTCTCTTTTTTCTTATTTTAAGATAATGCAAATTATGAGGCTTAAAAAGAAAAACAGGTTACGGGACTACACCTAAGTGCACCCACTTTTTCAATTTCATAGTGCAATTTCAAAATCTTACTTATCCTGAAAATATCATAATTATAGTTTAAAATTCAAACTTTCACTAAGGCCTCTACTTATGGTATGAATAACAGCCATTCCATATAGAATAGAAATAGATGCAATGTGAAAACATTTTAATTTAGGACTAGACAAAAGCCAGAAGTACAGCCTAAGAGACCTAATAATAATATATAAAAGGCCCACTAAACTCAAGGCCACTATCATTAAAAAGCATGAAAACATTGTAAGTATCTTAATTATTAAGTATAAGAGTAAAAAAACCAAATACTAAATTCAGTAGCTTACCTCACTGTTTCGCCATACACCTCCTTTGATGTTGATTCTAGGCATTTTTTGACTTACGGTTTAGGCTTAACTGAAAGCTGTGTTTAATTTTTGAGGCTCAATTCTTAGGAACAAGGTCAAGGGCTGTGACTATATGGTTTCTCTTGTCACTTCAATGTTTTTTTTCGACAATTTGATGCCTGCCTCCCTCGTTCAACGACAATTTTGAGGACGGGGGTTTTGAATTTAAGTTAGACTATGGTATTTATAGTCTAACTTGATAAATAAATGTATCCTTCCGAGCACAACACTTAGTTCTCCTAATTTAAACGCACATCGGGGTTTGCTGGTGGGGTTTTTTGGTTAACTAGTTTGGCGATAAAGTTTTAAAGTTTAAACTTTGCGCAGAATTTCTTAGAACTACTTATGGATTAAAACAAAAGCTGTGTTGATTATGGCTCTGTCTGCTGAGTTCTTCACGTTTCGATGAAGAGAGTAGCAGTGGCTGTAGCTGAGCGGTCCTAATCGATTTCAAAACAGTAAATACTTCTCGAATTACATTTGCCTTATTCTAGCACAGAATTTTAGGATTTCCGTTAGTAAATCCTAGAGGTGTTACTATGAGTAGCCGCTACGACTACCACGGATTCACAGAGAAGAAAACTAAATATTCCTAGCTCGGGGTAGTCGGCATTAGTGTATCTTCTTCTGGTGACATTAGAGTCTTTATTCTTTCTTTCGGTGTACGAGTGAGTGAGATGCTCATTCGTGCTAAAACAAAATGTGAGCGGAGAGCGCGAAAACTCTAAAAAGTCTTATGCCCAAAAAGACGCGGCAGAGACGTGGCGTTGTTTGAAAAGGTCAATACCACAATTTAGCCACCTATCGACTATACATATACGTGTATTTTGCATGTACATTATTGACGATTTTCTATCGGTGAGACTGACTAATTAGAAAAGGCTGATTACAGGTTAGCCTCCCTCCCTCAAAATATTGAGCCTGCAACCGTAGTGACTGAGTGGTTGAATGCTTGCCTGGAACACTCAAAGCACTAACGAATCGCTGTTTTCCTTCAGTCTGTTCTAATTTGTTGTTGACGTGCATGCAGATCTTGAGCCAAATTTACCAGTTTTAGGTCTTAACTCTTTCCCGGTCTTCTTGATATTACTATAAGTAGTCATCGTCTCGCAAAAAAGATGCATATATCTATAATATTTTAGAGTAGTCCGTATGACGTTGTAGGCATAGCTTCTCCTATGCGACTGAGCCTTTGTTACGCTCGTATTTCTGAGTTGCACAAGACAGATAGGTAAGAAAGTTAACAGATCGTAAGCAGAATAAAATCCCTTTTTGTATAGCACTTTAATCCAATCGAATTCCCGACAAGGATTACTAGGCCTTGATTCCCTATTGGCAATTTAAAACAAGCTTGAAGGCAATAAGGACCACTAGGAACACTTGGTTATCCCACACGGAGCGGATAGTGTCATTCTGCTTGACCGTGAGTGTTACTCATTAGTGTCATTCTGCTTGACCGTGAGTGTTACTCATTAGTGTCATTCTGCTTGACCGTGAGTGTTACTCATTAGTGTCATTCTGCTTGACCGTGAGTGTTACTCACTAGCGTCATTCTGCTTGACCGTGAGTGTTACTCATTAGTGTCATTCTGCTTGACCGTGAGTGTTACTCACTAGCGTCATTCTGCTTGACCGTGAGTGTTACTCACTAGCGTCATTCTGCTTGACCGTGAGTGTTACTCATTAGTGTCATTCTGCTTGACCGTGAGTGTTACTCATTAGTGTCATTCTGCTTGACCGTGAGTGTTACTCATTAGTGCCATTCTGCTTGACCGTGAGTGTTACTCATTAGTGTCATTCTGCTTGACCGTGAGTGTTACTCATTAGTGTCATTCTGCTTGACCGTGAGTGTTACTCATTAGTGTCATTCTGCTTGACCGTGAGTGTTACTCATTAGTGTCATTCTGCTTGACCGTGAGTGTTACTCACTAGCGTCATTCTGCTTGACCGTGAGTGTTACTCACTAGCGTCATTCTGCTTGACCGTGAGTGTTACTCACTAGCGTCATTCTGCTTGACCGTGAGTGTTACTCATTAGTGTCATTCTGCTTGACCGTGAGTGTTACTCATTAGTGTCATTCTGCTTGACCGTGAGTGTTACTCATTAGTGCCATTCTGCTTGACCGTGAGTGTTACTCATTAGTGTCATTCTGCTTGACCGTGAGTGTTACTCATTAGTGTCATACTGCTTGACCGTGAGTGTTACTCATTAGTGCCATTCTGCTTGACCGTGAGTGTTACTCATTAGTGTCATTCTGCTTGACCGTGAGTGTTACTCATTAGT